>PJEM01012226.1:0-48367 GCA_004023845.1 Helogale parvula | reverse complement strand
ACATTGCCTAGAGTATTTGTTACTTTTGGCGGGACCCAATCACAGAGTGGGCCCAGGACCCTCAGGTAGGGCGTGACTAGTCTTAACCTCCATCTTCAGGCCTGCCCTTAGAATGTTACAAGGGTGGTCCCTTTTGCCTTGGGCAATGTGTGCCCTTCTATTGTTTCATGGAGTCAGTTTCAGACCTGCATCCTTACAATACATTGCCAAGTGAAAAAACAATCAAAAGAAATACCTACCTACTTTTAAGTAGTTAGGTCTGAACATTTTAATTCTGAAGGCTTTTCTCTTGAAAACTTTAAACATCCCAAGGTGTCCCTATGCACTCCTTGTAGTTGTCCCCAGGCACTAGCTGTTTAGGAAACACAGCCTGGGATATACACCTACTAGTGGAATTGATGAGAAATACAGGTTTATTCTTTACCAGAAATTGGTGTGTGTGCTCCAAAATGTTTCTACCAATGCCTTCCAGGAGCAGTGTAAGAAATTTTATATCACTCCACACTCCAGACTTCCTATGGTATTGTCAGAATTTTTAATGTTTGTAAATTTCACATCTGTGTGCTATTATTTCATTTTTACTTAATATATATTCCCCTGATTACAAAGGAGACTAAACTGATTTTCCCATAATATTACCAGTTGCCTGTCCCTGGTGAGCAGGCAGGTTTCAAACCAGAATGTATAAAAGAGTTAAGAATGAGGTGATACAACTTTGTAAATGACAGTAAGGTAGTATTCTCTGCCAGTTATCAACATTTTCTCGTAGAATTCCAATGACCTTGTTTGAATTATTGCTCTTCCCTTCCACCTAGTTTTCTGTTCACCAAATTTATTTATGTACATAAATAGATACATATTTTTTGCAAAATGGCATCGTACTATAGTCACACTTTTTATTTTCAGCTTTCTTAAGATATGATTGATAACAAGCTTGTACAAGTTGGCAGTATACAACATGTTGATTTGATACACTTGTGTATTTCAAAATGATTACTGCTATACCATCAGCTAACACCTCCATCACTTCACATAATTACCATTTCTTTCTGGAGGTGAAAACACTTAAGATATCATCTCCTAGTGACTTTGAAATACATGATACAGTATCATTAAGCATAATCAAAAGGTTATACATTAGATCCCCAGAACTTACTTATCTTATAACTGGAAGTATGTACCCTTTGACCATATCACTAGATTTCTCCCACCTGATAACCACCACTCTACTTGCTGTTTCTATAAGATAGATTATTTTAGTTTCCACATATAAGTGAAATCATGCAGTATTTTTCTTTCTCTGACTTGTATCACCTAGCATAATGTCTTCCAGATTTACCCACATTGTCACAAATGGTAGGATTTACTTCTTTCTCAGGGCTGAATAATATCTGTTGTATACATTCTGTCTCTTTATATATAATAATATATGTTTATGTATAATATATAAGTATATAAATCATATATATCATATATAAACATAATCTTTTTAAAAGTTTACTTCTTTTGAGATGGGGGAGAGAGAGAGAGAAAAGATGAATATGAATATGAATCCCAAGCAGGCTCCGTGTTGTCAGCACAGAACCTGATGCAGGGCTTGATCTTGCAAACTGAGATCATGACTTGAGCCAAAATCAAGAGTTGAATGCTCAACCAACTGAGCCACCCAGACACCCCTATAATCATTTTTTAATGTTTGTGTGTTTGAGTGTGTGTGTGTGTGTGTGTAGAGAGAGAGAAGTAATTATCTATACATACATAATTGGATCCATTGACACACATTTGGATTATTTCCATATATTGAGTATTATAAATAATGCAACAATGAATGTGGGAGTGCAATTTCTCTTTAATATCCTCTTTTTGTTCTTGTTTTCCCATTTTCTAATTGGTATGTTTTATTTTAATACCAGTATTATTAACATACAGTGTTAGTTACAGGTGTACAATATACTGACTCAACAATTCTGTATATTACTCAGTGCTCGTCATGAAGTGTACTCCTAATTCCTTTTACCTGTTTCACCTGTTCCCCCATCCACCTCCTCTGTTAACCATCACTTTCTTCTCTATAGTTAAGAGTATGTTTCTCAGATGGGGTGCCTGGGAGGCTCAACTGGTTATACGTCCAACTTTGGCTCAGGTCATGGTCTCACAGTTAGTGACTTTGAGCCCCGCATCGGGCTCTGTGCTGACAGCTCAGAGCCTGGAGCCTGCTTCGGATTCTGTCACCCTCTCTCTGCCTCTGTCCTACTTGTGCTCTGTCTCTCAAAAATAAATGTTAAAAATTTTTTTTCTTAAAGTATATTTGTTGGTTTGTCTTCTTTTTTCGTGTGTTTCTTAAATTCCACATGAGTGAAATCATATGGTGTTTGTCTTTCTCTGGCTTATTTCACTTAGCATTGTACTCTCTAGCTCCTTTTATGTCATTGCGTATGGCAAGGTTTCATTATTTTATGGCTAATATTCCACTGGATATATACCACCTCTTCTTTATCCATTCACCTAGTGATGGACACTTGAGTTGCTTCCATAATTTCGCTATTGTAAATAATGTTGTGATAAACA
The DNA here is from genome assembly GCA_004023845.1 of Helogale parvula. Classification (NCBI taxonomy): domain Eukaryota; kingdom Metazoa; phylum Chordata; class Mammalia; order Carnivora; family Herpestidae; genus Helogale; species Helogale parvula. The sequence continues at coordinate 45,799 of PJEM01012226.1, read as the reverse complement.
TAGGGGTGCATATATCTTTTAAGTTTTCTGTTTTCATATTCTTTGGGTAGATACCCAGGAATGGAATTACTGGACCATTGGTAGTTCTATTTTTAATTGTCTGAGAAACCACCATACTCTTTTTCACAGTAGCTACACAAGGTTTCATTCCCAACTAACAGTACAAGAGGTTCCCCTTTCTCTATATCCTTGCCAACATTTGTTTCTTGTGTTTTTGATTTTAGCTATTCTGATATGTGTGAGGTGATACTTCATCGTGGCTTTGATTTGCACGTCCTTGATGATAAGTGATGTTGAACATCTTTTCATGTGTCTGTTGCCCATCTGCATATCATCTTTGGAGGAATGACTGTTAGGTCTTCTTCCGAATTTTATTTTTTTTTTATTTATAGTTTATTGTCAAGTTGGTTTCCATATAACACCCAGTGTTCTTCCCCCTTCAGCCCTCTGTTTGTTTTCAGTATTCAAGAGTCTCTCATGATTTGCTTCCCTCCCTCTCCCTAACTCTTTTCCCCGCCTTCCCCTTCCCATGGTTCTCTGTTAGATTTCTCCTGTTACACCTAGGAGTGAAAACATATGGTATCTGTCCTTCTCCACCTGACTTAATTCGCTTAGCATGACACCCTCGAGGTCCATCCACGTTGCTACAAATGGCCAGATTTCATTCTTTCTCATTGCCATGTAGTATTCCATTGTATATATAAACCACATCTTAATCCATTCATAAGGTGATGGACATTTGGGCTCTTTCCATGATTTGGGTATTGTTGAAAGTGCTACTATGAACTTTGGGGTACGTGTGCCCCTATGCATCAGCACTTCTGTAACCCTTGGGTAAATCCCCAGCAGTGCTATTGCTGGGTCTCAGGGGAATTCTATTGACAGTTTTTTGAGGAACCTCCACACTGTTTTCCAGAGTGTCCTGCCCAGTTTTAAATGAATTTTTTTTTTGGTGTTGAGTTTTGTTAAGTTCTTTATGTTTTGGATACTAACCTTTTATTTTATATGTCATTTGCAAGTATCTTCTTCCATTCAGTAAGTTTTCTTTTTGTCTTTTTGTTTCCTTTGCTCTGCAAAAGGTTTTTATTTTGATGTAGTCCTAATAGTTTATTTTTGCTTGTGTCTTTCGTTTCAGGAGACCTATCTAGAAAATGTTGGTATAGTCAGTATCAGAGAAAAATCCTCTTTTTGAGGATTTTTTTATTGTTGCAGGTCTCACATTTAAGTCCTTAATTGATTTTGAGTTTATTTTTGTGTATGGTATATGAAAGTGGTCCACTTTTATTCTTCTGCATGTAGCTATCTAATTTTCCCAGCACCATTTGTTGAAGAGATTTTTTTTTGCCATTGCATATGGTCACCTCCATTCTTGTAGATTGACCAAATAATCATGAGTTGATCTCTGCACTCTGCATTCTATTCTATTGATCTATGTCTTAATTTTTGTGCCATTACCACACTGTTTCAGTTATTACAGCTTTGTAGTATATCTAGACCTATGATACCTCCAGTTTTCTTTTTCTTTTTCAAAATTGGCTATTCGGGGTCTTTTGTGGCTCTATACAAACTTTAGGATAATTTGTTCTAGTTCTGTGAAAAATGTTGTTAACATTTTGATAGGGGTTGCATTAAATGTATAGATTGCTCTGGATATTACGAACATTTTAACAATATTTGTCGTGTATCTATAAGCATGAAATATCTTTCCATTTATTTGTGTTCTCTTAAATTTCTTTCATCATTGTTTTATAGTTTTCACTTCCTTTCATCATCGTTTTATAGTTTTCACCTCCTTATTTTTGTTGCAATTGTAAATGAAATCATTTTATTAATATCTATTTCTGATACTTCATTATTAGTATGTGACAGATTTTGGTACATTGATTTGTAACCTGTGACCTTACAGAATTCATTATTCAGTTTTATTAGTGTTTTGAGGAAATATTTATGTTTTCTATGTGTAGTATCATCATCTGCAAGTAGTGAAAGTTCTACTTCTTTATGAATTTGGATGCCTTTTATTCCTTTTTCTCATCAGATTGTGGCTAGGACTTCCTGTACTATGTTGAATAAAAGCGGAGAGAGTAGACATTTTGTCTTTTTCCTGACCTTAAGGTAAAGCCTCTCAGTTTTTCCCCATTGAGGATAATGTTAGCTGTGGGTTTTTCATATATGGCCTTTATTTTGTGAGGTATATTCCCTCTAAACCTACTTTGCAGAGAATTTTTTTTTAATCCTGAATGGATATAATTTGTCAAAAAGTTTTCGGCATCTATTGAAATAATCATGTTGGTTTTATCTTTTCTCTTGTTGATGTGCTATACTATGTTGATTGATATGCAAATATTTGGATCCCAGGAATAAATCACAGTTGACCATGGTCAGTGATTTTTTTTTTTTAACGAATTTTTGGATTCAATTTACTAATATTTTGTTGAGGATTTTTTCATCTATGTTCATCAAATATATGGGTCTGTAGTTCTCTTTTTTTGTAGTGCCTTTATATGATTTTGGTATTAGGGTAATACTGGCCTCATAGAATGATTTGGAAGCTTTCCTTCCTCTTCTGTTTTTTGAAGTAGTTTAAGAAGAATAGGTAATTACTCTTCTTTAAATGTTTGGTACAGGAGTGCCTGGCTCAGTTTGTTAAGCATCCAAGTTCAGCTCAGGTCATGATCTCACAGCCTGTGGGTTCAAGCCCCACATCAGGCTCTGTGCTGATAGCTAGCTCAGAACCTAGAGCCTGTCTTCAGAACCTGTGTCCCCTCTCTCTCTCTGTCCGTCCCCTGCTCATACTGTCTCTCTCTCTCTCTAAAATAAATTTAAAAAACATTTTAAAAAATAAAAATAAATGTTTGGTAGAATTCATCTGTGATGTCAGTGGTCCTGGGCTTCTGCTTGTCTGGAGTTTTTGATTACTGATTCAATTTCATTGCTACTGTTCAAATTTTGTATTTCTTCCCGATTCAGTTTGGAGTGGTTATATGTTTCTAGGATTTACCATTTCTTCCAGGTTGTCTAATTTGTTGTCAAATACTTTTTTATAATCTCTCATAACTGTTTGTATTTCTCTGTCAGTTATTTCTCCTCTTTCAATTATTTTCTTCATTTGAGTCCACTTTTTTTCTTTGAGGAGTCTGCTAAAGGTTTATCAATTTTGTTGATCTTTTCAAAGAACCAACTGCTGGTTTTATTTACCTGTTCTATTGTGTGGGGTTTTGGTTTATTTTGTTTGTTTGTTTCTATTTTATTTCTGCCCTAATCTTTATTATATCCTTCCATCTGACTGGTTTTGGGTTTTGTCTGTTCTTTTTTCTAGATCCTTCAGGTGTCAAACACCTTTTCATGTACCTATTGGCCATGTGTCTGTCATCTTTGGAAAAATATCTATAAAATCCCTTTGCCTATTTTTTAATTAGATCATTTGGGTTTTTGTTTTCCTTTTTCTATTCAGTTACAGAAGTACTTTATATGTTTTGTTTATTAACCACTTATCAGATATATGATTTGCAAATGCTTCCTCCAATTCTGACGGATGCCTTTTCATTTTGTAGATTGTTTCTTCTGCTGTGCAAAGGCTTTGTAGTTTGATGTAGTCCCACTGTTTATTTTTGCATTTGTTTGTTTATTTTTATTTGTTGCCTTTGCTTTTAGTGTCAGGTCAAAAAATCATTGCCAAGATCAATGTCCAAGGGCACATTCCCTATGTATTCTTCTAGAAGCTCTATGGTTTCCATTCTTATGTTAAACTCTTAAATCTATTTTGAGTTATTTTTGTGAGTGGTGCAAGATAAAAGTCCTATTTAATTCTTCTGCATGTGATTATTCCGTTTTCCCAACACCATTTGCTGAGGAGACTGTCCTTTCCTTATTGAGTATTTTTGGATCCCTGGTTAAATATTAGTTGACCATATATGTGTGGGTTTATTTGTGGGTTCTCTATTCTGTTCCTTTGGCCTATGTGTCTGTTTTTATTTCAGTGCCATACTGATTTGACTACTATAGCTTTATTGTATAGCTTGAAATTAGGAAGTATGATGCCTCCAGTTTTATTCTTTTTCAGAATTGCTTTAGCTATTTAAGATCTTGAGTAATTCCACACAAATTTTAGGATTTGTTCTCTTTCTCTGAAAAATGCCATTGGAATTTTGATAGAGATGTCTGTATCTATAGATGGCTTTCATGAGTATGGACGTTTTAACATTAATTTTTCTAATCCATGAACACAGAAAATCTTGCCATTTATTTATGTCTTCAGTTCGTTTCATCAGAGTCTTGTAGTCTTCAGTTGGCAGATCTTTTGTCTCCACTGTTAAATTTATTCCTAAATATTCTATTGTTTTTGATGTGATACATTTTTTATTTCTCTTTCTAATAATTCACTGTTAATGTATAAAAATGCAACTAATTTTGCATATTGATTTTTATATTCTGCAACTTCACTTAATTTGTTTATTAGTTCTAATAGTTTTTTGATGGAATCTTTAGGATTTTCTCTATATAAGTTGATATCACCTGAAATAAAGACAGTTTTACTTCTTTTCTAATTTGGATGCCTTTATTTTCTGTTTCTTGCCTGATTGCTCTGGAGAGCACTTCCAGAACTATTTTGAGAAGGAGTGGTGAGCGTGAGCACCCTTGTCTTGTTGTTGATCTTAGAGGAAAAGCTTTCAGCCTTTCATCCTTGAGTCTGATGTTGGTTGTAGCCTAGTCCTATATAGCTATTATTTTGGAATATATTCTTTCTATATCAATTTGTTGAGTGTTTTTATCAAGAAAGTATGCTATATTTTAACAAATGCTTTTTCTGGGTTTACTGAAAGGCTTATATAATTTTTATCTCTTATTGTGGTGTGTCACATTAATTGATTTGTATGCAATCCTTGTTTTCCAGGGATAAATCCCATTTGATGACAGTGTATATCTAATATGTGTTAAATTCAGTTAGCTACATTTTTTGGAAAATTTTTGCAGCTATTTCACTTGATCTTAGCCAAAAGGCTGAGAAGAAACTATTGCAGCTATTTCATCAGGGATGAAATTTTCCTATAGTATCAGGGTAATGCTGGCCTCATAAATTAATTTTTTGGAAGACTTTGAGAAGAATTGGCATGGCTTCTTTAAATGGGTGGTATAATTAACCAGTGAAACCATCTGGCCCTGGACATTTTTGTATTGAGAGGTTTTTTTATAAATGATTCAATCTCCTTACTCATTATTGGTCTGTTCAGATTTGCTATTACTTCATGATTCATTCTGGATAAGTTGTATGTTTCTAGGAATTTATCCATGTTTTTCTAGGTTATCAATTTTTTTTGGCAGATAGTTGTTTATAGTAATCTAATTATCTTTTCTGTCTCATCATTTATAATGTCTACTGTTTCTTTTCTGATTTTATTTGAGGCTTCTTTCTTTTTTTCTCAACCTTGCTAAAGATTTTGCCAGTTTTGCTTATTTTTTCAGAAAGTAGCGCTTGGTTTTGTTAATTTTTTCTATTATTTTTCTGATCTCTGTCATTTCCCTCCATCTGCTTATTTAGGATGGAAAGAAACAAACTTTAAGTTATTTTTCTAATTCCTTGAGGTATAAAGTTAGGTTGTGTATTTGAAATCTTTTTTTCTTAATCCTACGTGTTTTCCACTATAAACTTCCATCTTAAAAAGTATGTTTCCCAGATTCTAATAAGGCAGGAGGAAGTTGGAACTGACTCAGGCTGGCTGGCATCAGCAAACATGAATACCTGTGGCACAAAAGCTGGTGAAATCTACCGGAGGTCTGTAGCAGCTGCCTGGCCATTGCTTCCTTCTTCAGTGGGGAAAGCTATAGGCTTTGCCTTTAGATCAGGTCACTGTGAACCGTGATCACTCCCACTGTGTGGCTGCTATTGCCATACCCTGCTTTTCTTTCTTGTTCCTAGCCATCTATGTACATCTCAGCCTTGCCAGTCTGGGTGAAACTGAAACAGGGTCTTCATGGGGTTTTCCAAAAGAGGAGGGAAGCAGGTTTCTTACCCCACTCTTCCTTTCCGGATAAAAGGAACTTTTTCTAGTTGGGAAGCTGCCCCTTGGCACTGAGCAATGCCAGCTTGGCTGATGGAATGCTGCACATAAAATGAAGCTGTCTTCTTTCTTTTCTTTTGCAGTTATTCTCATGTGTTTTGTTACAATGTGTTACTGAAATTTCTTAAGCGGACTACGGAGCTTTTCCAGAGTTGTTTTTGTTCATCGATAGCTGTCTAACCATTGAGTTTCGTTAGAATACAGAGGATGGGGTCTCCTATGTGACCATTTTGGTGACATCACTTATACCTCCTATTCTATAGCCTGTTTCATTTAATGTTATTTTAGTAAAGATATTTCAAGGCCAACAAGTACATATTCACATTGATGTGTGTATATATATTTACATTGATATTATGTCCATAAGTGCTCCCATTTGAATTCTCATAGTTTGCCTGTATGGAATCTCTTGGCTTCTCTGTAAGATAGTAGCTGTGAATAATGATAATTTGTTTCTTCCTTCCGATTCTTAGTCTTTTGCTGCTTAGCAATGACCCTCACCATGAGAGTCTAAAAAACTGGTATTACAGTGCATTTACTTTGTACTCGACTTGAAAATAACACTACCATTATATGTAAATGTTTCCTGATGATTTGGGTGCATGCTCTTTAAAAGGTTCAGGAAATGTATTTTTTCATTACTAATTTCTAAAGATATTTTGTAGTTAAGAAATATAGAATTTTGAAAAGTTATTTTTTCTGAGTGTGTTGATATAAGTTTTCTAATACATTCTATTAACATGATGAAATACATTAATGGGTTTCTCTAATGATAAACTACAATTGTATTCAATCATGATTTTTGAACCTTTCTATGTCTAGTTTGCTAATACACATTTTTAGAACTGTCACCACATTTATAAGATTGGCTTATAATTACTTACCTCATGCTATTCTTACATTTTTTTATATTAAATATTATACTAGCTGGGGCACCTGGGTGGCTCAGCCCGTTAAGCATCAAACTCAGCCATTATCTCACATTTCATGAGTTTGAGCCCCCACTGGAGGCTTTCAGTGTGGGACCTGTTTGAGATCCTCTCTCTCCCTTTCTCTCTCCCCCTCCCCCACTTGTGCTTGCTTTCATGTGCTTGTGCTTCTCTTTTTCTCTCAAATAACATTTTTTAAAACTAAAAAATAAGGTTATACTGGCTTTGTGAAATTAGGGAAATTTCTAATTTCTGTAAACTGTGGAAGTTAAAACAAGATTTGGATATTATATGTTGCATATGTGTTAGAGCTCCCCTGAACCTGCTGTTTTTTTAAAGGGGTCAGGAAGGATCTATATTTTATATATTATATATTTTTAAGTAATTCAGTTTTCTTAATTGATATTAAGTATGTTCAGATTTTTTGTTTCTTCAGCTAATTTTTTTTAATTTACTTAAATTCAAGTTAGTTAATATACAGTGTAGTATTGGTTTCAGGAGTAGAACCCAGTGATTCATCACTTACATATAACACCCAGGGCTCATCCCAGTAAATGTCCTCTTTAATGACCATCACCCATTTATTCCATCCCCCTCCACTGCCCCTCTAGCAACCCCCAGTTTGTTCTCCTTATTTAAGATTTTCTTATTGTCCCCTTCCCTCTGTTTTAATCTTGTTTTTCCTTCCCTTTGCCTGTGTTCATCTGTTGTGTTTCTCTAATTCCACATATGAGTGAGATCACGTGATATTTGTCTTTCTCTGATTGACTTATTTCACTTAGCATAATATCCTCTAATTTTATCTATGTCATTGGAAATGGCAAGGTTTCATGCTTTCTGGTTGCTGAGTAGTATTCCATTGTATATATACTACATCTTCTTTATCCATTCATTAGTGAGTAGACTTTGGGCTCTTTCTGTAATTTGGCTATTGTTGATGACGCTACTCTAACCATTGGGGTGCATGTGCGCCTTCGAAGCAGCATTTTTGTATCCTTTGGATAAATACCTAGTAGTATAATTGCTGGGTCATCAGGTAAGTCTATGTTTAATTTTTTGAAGAACCTCCACACTTTTCTAGAGTGGCTGCACGAGTTTGCTTTCCCATCAGCAGTGCAAAGTGTTCCCTGTTCTCTGCATCCCCGCCAACACCTCTTGTCTCCTGAGTTAATTTTTGCCATTCTGACAGGTGTAAGGTGGTATCTCACTGTGGTTTTGATTTGTATTCCCTAATGATGACTGATATTGAGAATCTTTTCATGTGTCTGCTAGCCATCTAGATGTCCTCTTTGGAAGTGTTAGTCATGTCTTCTGCCCATTTCTTAGCTGGGTGGTTTCTTTTTTGGGTGTTGAGTTTGATAAGTTCTTTATAGATTTTGGATAATAACCCTTTATCCCATTGTCATTTGCAAATATCCTCCCCCATTCTGTTGGTTGCCTTTTAGTTTGTTGATTGTTTCTTTTGCTGTGCAGAAACTTTTTATTTTGATGAAGTCCCAATAGTTCATTTTTGCTTTTGTTTCCCTTGCCTCCAGAGACATGTCAAGTAAGAAGTTGCTGCAGCTGAGGTCAAAGAGATTCTTGCCTGTGTTCTCCAAGATCTTGATGATTTCCTGTCTCACCTTTAGGTCTTTCTTCCATTTCAAATTTATTTTTGTGTATAGTGTAAGAAAGTGATCCAGTTTCATTCTTCTGCATGTCGTTGTCCAGTTTTCCCACCTCCATTTGCTAAAGAGACTGTCTTTTTTCCATTGGGTACTCTTTCCTGCTTTGTCAAAGATTACTTGGCCAAACATTTATGGGTTCATTTCCGGGTTGTCTATTCCATTGATATGTGTGTCTGATTTTGTGCCAGTACCATACTGCCTTGATGATTACAGCTCTATAATACAGCTTAAAATCCAGCATTCTGATGCCTTCAACTTAGCTTTACTTTTTCAACATTACCTTGGCTATTTGTGTTTTTTTCTGGTTCCATGCAAATTTTAGGATTATTTGCTCTAGCTCTGTGAAGAATGCTGGTATTATTTTTGATAGGGATTGCATTGAATGTGTATATTGGTTTGAGTAGTTTTGACATTTTAACAATATTTGTTCTTCCAATCCATTAACATGGAATGTTTTTACACCTCTTTATGTCTTCTTCAATTTCTTTCATAAGCTTTCTATAGTTTTTAGAACCCAGATTTTTACTTCATTGGTTAAGTTCATCCCTAGGTATTTATGGGTTTTGATGCAATTGTAAATGGGATAGATTCCTCGATTTCTCTTTCTGCTGCTTCATTATTGGTGTATAGAAATGCAACCAATTTCTGTACATTGATTTTTTTATCCTGCCACTTTGCTGAATTCATGTATCAGTTATAGCAGAAAAGGGCTTTTCTTTCTAGGGAGAAGTGTGAATAAGGCTAGAAAGAACAAGTGGAATGTGGGCAGAAAGCTGAAGGGGCTTGATCAGACAGTAAATCAGAGGATGTTTCACTATGAGGTCAGTTGATGCTCAAGAAGGACTGTTACAGAGGGTGGGTAAAAGTTCAGAGGCCTGGTGGAAAGAGAAAAGCTTAACTAACATATTTCAAAGTAACAGACATTTTGTTTAGACTGATCAATGGGGACAAACAATTCAGCTAATTATTAGGCAAGGAATGAGAATCTAAGGGTCTATGTCTGAACTTGCCATAGGTAAATAAAGTGGGTATTTGTGAGTCTTTTCTAATTTATATGGGGAGAATTGTTCCTTACAGTTAGCCATTCTAGAATACAAAGGGACAGTGAGATCACTGTTTTCCAGGATCACAGGGCTCCGGTAAACTTCCAGATTTCTCTTCCATTCCTGACACACCACCTTTATATCCACCTTTATATATGGAAACCTCTGAGTGATGCTTTTTATCCCCACTTCCTTTCACCTTTTCTGGGCTAATTCCTACTCACCCTTCTGTATTATGTATAGATAACACCTCTCCTGGGAAACTTTTCTCAGGCATTAATATACTGTGGTTTAGTACACCAAGTGAAATACTTCCAGATGTAGCAAATATCGTGAGGAAATCATCCATGCTAAAACCATAAAACATCAATGAAAAGTGCAGGGAAATCTCTATTACTTGGTGATATGCAATCCAGAGGCTCTTGTCTTCAAATGTCACTGTTAATGGATATCCAGGTGATGCATGAGATGATCTCTGATTTTTTTTTAATTTGTAGTTTATTGTCAAGTTGGTTTCCATATAACACCCAGTGCTCTTCCCCACAAGTGCCCTCCTCCATGACCACCACTCCCCTTCCCATTCCCTTCTCCCCCTTCAGCCCTCAGTTTGTTTTCAGCATTCAAGAGACTCATGATTTGCCTCCCTCCCTCTCCCCAACTATTTTCCTCACCTTCCTCTTCCCATGGTCGTCTGTTAGGTTTCTCCTGATAGACCTATGAGTGAAATCATATGGTATATGTCCTTCTCCACCTGACTTATTTCACTTAGCATGACACTCTTGAGGTCCATCCAATTTGCTATGAATGGCCAGATTTCATTCTTTCTCATTGCCACATCATACTCCATTGTGTGTGTGTATATATATATATATATATATATATATATATATATATATACCACATCTTCTTGATCCATTTATCAGGTGATGGACATTTGGGCTCTTTCCATGATTTGGCTATTGTAGAAAGTGCTGCTATGAACATTGGGGTACATGTACCCCTATGTATCAGCACTTCTGTATCCCTTGGGTAAATCCCCAGCAGTGCTATTGTTGGGTCATAAGGGAGTTCTACTGATAGTTTTTTGAGGAACCTCCACACTGTTTTCCAGAGTGGCTGCACCAGTTTACATTCCCACCAACAGTGTAGGAGAGTGCTCATTTCTCCACATCCTTGCCAGCATTTAAAGTCTCTTGATTTGTTCATTTGAGCCATTCTGACCAGCGTGAGGTGGTATCTCAGTGTGGTTTCGATTTGTATTTCCCTGATAATGAATGATGGTGAGCATCGTTTCATGTGTCTGTTAGCTATCTGGATGTCCTCTTTAGAGAAGTGTCTATTCATATCTTCTGTTCATTTCTTCACTGGATTATTTATTTTTCAGGTGTGGAGTTTGGTGAGTTACTTGTAGATTTTGGGTACTACTTCTTTATCTGATATGTCATGTGCAACGATCTTTTCCCATTCCATTGGTTGCCTATTAGTTTTCTTGATTGTTTCCTTTGTGCATGCAGAAGCTTTTTTTATCTTGATGAGGTCCCAATAATACATTTCTGCTCTTGATAACCTTGCCTTTGGGGATGTGTCAAGTAGGAAATTGCTGCGATTGAGGTCAAGGAGTTTCCTGATTTCTCCTCTAGGGTTTTGATGGTTGCCTGTCTCACATTCAGGTCCTTCAGCCATTTTGAGTTTATATTTGTGTATGGTGTAAGAAAGTGGTCTAGTTTCATTCTTCTGTATGTTGCTGCCTAGTTCTCCCAGCACCATCTGTTGAAGAGGCTGTCTTTTTTCCATTGAATACTCTTTCGTGCTTTGTCAAAGATTTATTGGCCATACATTTGTGGGTCCAATTCTGGGTTCTCTATTCTATTCCATTGGTCTATGTTTCTGTTTTTGTGCTAATACCATACTGTCTTGATGATGACAGCTTTGTAGTAGAGACTAAAGTCTGGGATTGTGATGCTTCTCATTTTGGTTTTCGTCTTCAATATTACTTTGCCTATTCAGGGTTTTTTGTGGTTCCATATGAATTTTAGGATAGTTTGTCCTAGCTTTGAGAAGAATGCTGGTGCAATTTTGATTGGGATTGCATTGAATGTGTAGATTGCTTTGGGTAGTAGTGACATTTTAATAATGTTTATTCTTCCAATCCATGAGCATGAAATGTTTTTTTCCATTTATTTGTGTCTTCTTCAATTTCCTTCATAAGTTTTCTATAGTTTTCAGCATACAGGTCTTTTACATCTTTGGTTAGGTTTATTCCTAGGTATTTTATGCTTTTTTTTGTGCAATTGTGAATGGGATTGGTTTCTTGATTTCTCTTTCTGTTGCTTCATAATTGGTGTATAAAAATGCAACCAATTTCTGTACCCTGCGAGTTTGCTGAATTCATGGATCAGTTCTAGCAGGATTCTCGTGGAATCGGTCAGATTTTCCATGTAGAGTATCATGTCATCTGCGAAAAGTGAAAGTTTGACTTCATCTTTGCCAATTCTGATGCCTTTTATTTCTTTTTGTTGTCTGATTGCTAATGTTAGGACTTCCAACACTATGTTAAACAACAGTGGTGAGAGTGGACATCCTTGTCGTGGTTCTGATCTCAGGAGGAATCTCAGTTTTTGCCCATTGAGGATATTAGCTGTGAGCTTTTCATAAATGGCTTTTATAATGTTTAAATTCCTTATATCCCAACTTTCGTGAGGGTTTTTGTTAAGAAGGAATGCTGTATTTTTTTCAAATGCTTTTTCTGCATCTATTGACAGGATCATATGGTTTTTATCTTTTCTTTTGTTAATGTGATGTATCACATTGATTGATTTGGGAATATTGAACCAGTCCTGTAACCCAGGAATGAATCCCACTTGATCATGGTGGGTAATTCTTTTTATATGCTGTTGAATTCTATTTTCTAGTATCTTGTTGAGTATTTTTGCAGTTGTATTCATTAAGGATATTGGCCTGTACTCTTTTTGTTGGATGTTTATCTGGTTTGGGAATCAAAGTGATGCTGGCTTTGTAGAATGAGTTCGGAAATTTTCCTTCTATTTCTATTTTTTGGAATAGCTTAAGAAAAATGGATATTAACTCTGCTTAAATGTCTGGTAGAATTGTCCTGGGAAGCCATCTGGCCCTGGGCTCTTGTTCATTGGGAGATTTTTGATAACTGATTCGATTTCTTCACTGGTTATGGATCTGTTCAGATTTTCCATGTCTTCCCGTTTGAATTTTGGTAGTGCACGTGTGTTTAGGAATTTGTGCATTTCTTCTAGGTTGTCCAGTTTGTTGGCATATAATTTTCCAAAATAATTTCTGATGATTGCTTGTATTTCTGAGGGATTGGTTGTAATAGTTGCATTTTCATTCATGATTTTGTCTATCTGGGTGCTCTCTTTTTTCTTTCTGAGGAGCCTGGCTAGAGGTTTATCAATTTTGTTTATTTTTTTCAGAAAACCAACTCTTGGTTTCATTGATTGGTCCAACTGTTTTTTTTTTATTCTATATTGTTTATTTCTGCCCTGATCTTTATTATTTCTCCTCTTTTGCTGGGTTTGGGATGCTCTTGCATCTCCCCTTCTAGTTTCTTTAAGTGCTCTGTGAGATTTTGAATTTGCGCTTTTTCTAGTTTGTTGAAATAGGCCTGGATTGCAATATACTCTCCTCTTAGGACTGCCTTTGCTGCGTCCCAGAGAGTTTGGATTGTTGTATTTTCCTTTTCATTTGTTTACATATATTTTTTTAAGTTCTTCTCTAATTGCCTGATTGGCCAAATCATTTTTTAGTAGGGTGGTCTTTAACCTCCAGGCTTTTGGAGTTTTACAGACTTTTTCCTGTGATTGATTTCAAGTTTCAAAGCCTTGTGATCTAAAAGTGTGCATGGTATGACCTCAATTTTTTATATTTATGGAGGGCTGCTGTATGACCCAGTGTGTGATCTATCTTGGATAATGTGCCATGCATACTCAAGAAGAAGGTGAATTCCCAACTTTAGGGTGCAGAGTTCTAAATATATCTATCAATTCCATCTGTTTCAATGTGTCTTTCAGGTCCATTGTTTCTTTAGTGATTTTCTGTCTGATTGATCTATCCATTGCTGTACGTGGAATATTAAAATCCCCTGTAATTAGCACATTCTTATCAATAAGATTGTTTCTGTTTGTGATTGTTTTATATATTTGGGTACTCCCGAATTCGGTGCATAGATGTTTATAATTGTTAGCTTTTCCTGATGGAGAGACCCTGTAATTATTATAGAATGTCTTTCTTCATCTTTTGTTACTGCCTTTACTTTAAAGCCCAGTTTGTCCGATATAAATGGCTACTCCTGCTTTCTTTTGACTACCAGTTGCATGATAGATATTTCTCTGTCCCTTTACTCTCAATCTGAAGGTGTCTTCAGGTCTAAAATGAGTCTCTTGTAGACAGCAAATAGATAGATTTTGTTTTATTATCCATTCTGCTACCCTGTGTCATTTGATTGGAGCATTCAGTCCATTTACATTCAGTGTTGTTATTGATAAATGTGGGTTTAGAGTCATTGTGTTGTCTGTAGAGTTCATGTTGTAGGGGTGTCTCTGGTACCTTGTATTCCTTGCAACATTTCCCTCATAGAGTCCCTCTTAGGATTTCTTGTAGGGCTGGTTTGGTGGTGATGAATTCTCTCAACTTTTGTTTATTTGGGAACACCTTTATCTCTCCTTCTATTTTGAAAGACAGGCTCTCTGGATAAAGGATTCTTGGCTGCATATTTTTTTCTGTTCATCACATTGAAGATTTCCTGCTATTCCTTTCTGGCCTGCCAAGTTTTGTTAGATGGGTCTGTAACCACTCTGATGGGTTTCCCTTAGTATGTTAGGGCCCTTTTATCCCTAGACGCTTTCAGAATTCTCCTTTTATCCTTATATTTTTCCAGTTTGACTATGATATATCATGCCGAAGGTAATACAAGTTACGTCTGAGGGGAGTTCTCTGTGCCTCTTGGATTTCAATGTCTATTTCCTTACCCATACTGGGGAATTTCTCAGCTCTAATTTGATCAAGCACCCCTTCACCTTTTTCTCTTTCTTCTTCTTCAGGAATTGCTATGATACAGATTTTGTTCCATTTGATTTTATCACTCAGGTCTTGAATTCTCCTTTTGTCCTCCTGTATCAATGTCTCTGTCTTTTTCTCAGCTTCCTCCTTTGCTATAACTGTGTCTTCTAATTCACCTATTCTTCTCTCTGCCTCTTCAATCCGTACAGTGGCCACCTCCATTTTATCACCTCATTTATAGTCTTTCTTTAACTTGTCACAACTATTTTGAAGGTCCCCAGTGTTTGTATCAGTAGCTTCTCTGATGCTTTTTTCAAACCCAGCAATTAATTTTATGACAGTTGTTCTAAATTCTTGTTCAGTTATGTTGCTTATACTATTTTGAGCAGTTCTGTGGCTGTGACTTCTTCCTGGAATTTCTTTAGAAAAGAGTTCTTTCGTTTTGTCATTTGGCTAGCTTTCTGTCTCTTGTCCTTTTTAAAAGCTCGTTATGCAGTGTGCTCTTGTTAGTATTGCTCTATTAAAGGAGGCTCCTTGACTGTCCAGGGCCTGTCATTTCAGGAAGTGTTCTTTTAATGATGTCTCTCAGTTTCTTTTGTTGTGCCTTTGATTATTTTATTTCCCTACTCAGTGATATTTGGGACTCTCCACAATGTGTACTTTGGCTTGTTTCTTGAGGTAGCCCTGAAAAGGAAAACAGACAAACACACAGGGAACAAAAGGGAAGAAAAGCATGCAAACGAAGACAAATCAAACCAGCAAACCAAACGGAGAAAGAAAAAAAAGAAAAAAGAAGAAAAGACAAAATGGGGGGAAGAATCAACAAAAGACAATGGACAGTCTAGAAGCAAAAAAAAACCAGCTGAGGGGAGAGATAAGAATCAGATAAAGGAAAATATATCTGGATGGCAAGAAAAAGGCAGCTCTCCCACACGGATGGGTGTGGTTTGGTGTAGGTGGGTCCCAGAGGCTGCTCTCCAGGGCTCCACCTTGGTGGTTGTGGGGAGAAGAATGACTGTGCCCCAAGCCCTTCTCCAACCAAGCGTTGCAAACCATTCTTTTGAATCCAATCTTTCTGTGCTGCAGGCAGGCCAAGTTGTATTTTCCAATCCCCGCCTTATATCCAAATCCTAGTCCATGTACTTTAATGCTACCACCCAAGATGAGATGTACTCCCATAGGCGGCCAGCTTCCTAGCCAAGATTGAGTAGGTGGAGTCAGGGAGCTGTTTCTCCTGGCATCGCCTAGAATCGGTGGCTGCTGAGCCCAAGGAAGAATGTGCCAGCGAAAGGGGACGGATTTCTCTCCCCCATGCCCCACAGTTATATATGGGATGATAATATCCCTCTCCAGCCCTGGGGCCAAGTTTTTTCCTCTTCTCTAGAAACAGTTCTACGAGCTTTTTCAGTCTCTCTTTCTCTTCCCCTTGTCTCTCAGGGACTCTGTGTGATCTTCCCAGCACTGTGTTGGTTTGGGGCTCCCTCTCCTTTGCACTTCCTGGGCCAGCCCATTTTTATTTCCCATTTGCACTCACCCAGGCATCTTTGAGGTTGTCTTCTTTGTGGACTTTGGGCATTTTCCTTCCAGTCTTGCAGATCAGAGTATTGTGGCTTCTGTCCTTCTCAGTTTGATAGATGCAGGCAGGCAAAAATTACAGAGCTCCCCACTTCTCTGCCATCTTGCCCCTTTCCTTGATTTCTGATTCTTTTTATCCATTCTACAAAGCCAGGCTAAAAATGCTAACTCAATTCTTATGTATAGAATTATTTTAAGCTAGCAAAATATAGTGAAATAATATTTGCCCTCATCTAATAAGTTTCCTGAGTGACTGATAAATTCTCAGAGTCTCTGGTGTAGCAGTTAGGAGCCTTTCCTTAGAATTTATAATGTTTATTTAGAGGGTAGGAATTAAGGTAGTATCAACTCTTTTATATGAAAGACGTGATGCTATGCAGCTGCTATAGAATGATACAGGGTGCCAAAGTCAGATGTCATTGAGTTTCTCATTTCTCTTGGGTAGACCATCACAGGTCTACATCGTTCATCCTGTAACCCCAGTGGCCCTAGTACTCTGATAATGCAAAGAGTTCCCATCGCTCATCTAGCATATCATTAGTTATCATATGAATTTAGTAAAATAGTGATTAGCCTGAGATGGAGGAAAGCAGCTCCTGGCAGCCAGAGCCAGCCTGACACTAACAGTCAGACTTTGGTACCAGTATCATATAAGACGATTCTATGTTCTTCATGAAATAAGATAAAAACAAGACCATGTCTAAACACAGACCAAAAGAAAACAACAAACCAAATCAGAAAAATGACAAAAACATCTCTTGTTTAATTGTTTTTATTTTATTTTATTTGTTTGTTTGTTTGTTTGTTTTTGGCTAATATGACTACTTTATCAATTATAGTCCCAATTGTTTTTTTCACCTTCTAGATACAATTATCAATATATCCACTGATGGAATTCCATTCATTCTGATAGCAGTCAACCCAGAGAAAAATTAGAGTTCCTTAAACCCTACACAAAATCACCTAACAAAAACCCAAATCCTATAAGTTCTTTCTATGTCTTTCTGAGATTATCCCTTGTTGAAAGGAGGTCAATAAATCAAATATTTTTTGACTACCCATATATTCCATCTTTGATGGGCTTCAATAATCCTTTCAAATTGGTGATTGTACCAATTAATAGTTCAGGTAAATGTTGTGTACTTTATTGAATAGATGAGATTTCCTATCTAATATGATGATGAGCCTTGAAGAGAATTGGATGGAAAACATGGACACCAAAACAGAGCTTCATTAGGCCTTCCCACCTTTACCTAATGTCACTGGAATAATGCTTTTCTGATAACTAGTACAGTAAAACCTTGAATTGCAACTTGTAACACTTCATGAATGTTCTGTAAGACGACAAACATTTCTCATAAATTTTAAGTAGATAAAAAAGCAATGTCTTGCATTGCAAGTAGCACATGCTGCTGAATATCACATGATCACAACCAAGCCAATGGTTCTTTTCTTTCTCTCTCTGTCTCTACGGGATTGTGGGGTGATCATCTCCCATGCTCAAATACTCAGTCTTAGACTTCAGTGCTTGACAGAAATCAATGATTTTTCAGAACATTGGAAGGTGTCCACAACAGGCACTAGTGTATTTTTTGTCACTTCAAAGAACCTATGGACAGTCCTCTCCTTTTCCATACATGAGTAAGCTTAGGAATGCTTTGCTTCATTCTAGGTCAGGCTGCCTGCAAATAGAGATGCTTTCCTCTGCTGCCTTATTGCCAGCTATGTTAAATGCAGCATATGACAAGAGTTTATTAATACTGTACTAAGTCAACACCTGTGAGGACATATTCAATGGTCCTATGCAGAAAAAGGTTGAAAAGAAAGGCAGTAAGAAGGAGATTATTACAATTGGAAATTAGAAAGGAAATCATTGAAAAGTAAGAAAGAGGTATGCAAGTGGCCAGAATTGCAATATTTTATAAGAAGTCTATGTCTTCATCTCTTCTGCAGAGGAGGAGAAAAAGGCAGAAGAATCTCTCACTTCAAATGAGATTAGAGAGATGTGTAAAATGTAGGAAACAGTGCAAAATTTTATAGAAAAGCAATATCCAAATAAGACAGTTCTAGCAGTGATGAATCTGTTTAATGACAATTCAATGTCACTAAAATCCTCAAAAAAAGGCAAAAGCAACTGTCATTGGATAGGTTTCTTGTTAAGGTTGCATGAAAAGAAAAAGATTCCATTGAGCCAATGGATAGCAGTAATTCCATTAGTGAGAGTGAAAGTCGTCCTATACAATAACCCTCCTCTCTCTGGTCTCCCTCATACTAGCCATGAAGGTTTTCAACAGTAAGTGCAGGTTAATTTATTTTTCTTCATATTTTGTATTTTCATTATCTTATATTACAGGATTGTAATCATTTTTATATGAATATTTTTTAGTTGAATGAATCATCTGAATTTCTAGTATTTCTTATGGGGAAATTTGCTTTGGTATACAAGTGCTTTAGATTACAAGCATGTTTCCAGAACAAATTATGCTCGCAAGAAGGCTTTACTATACTCATGCTATAGTATTAATTTTTACTATATTGAAATTTATAAGTAATGCTTTCATTTGGACTTATCCCACTCTTGGGCCTCCACTAATTTTATGACTATCTTAAAACCTTTCATCTTTCTTCAGTGGTGAAACAGTAAGAGTTGCCTAAATTTCTGAAGCATTTTGTTGTATTTATTGGGTCTGTGCTTTGGGGAAGTGATAATTTAACATTTTGTAAGAGAGGATAAAGTTAGGTAAAATGAGTCCCACAATTTTAACAACCTACCATATGTCTTTGGTTTACCAGACACCATATTCTCTGGCTAAGTTTCCCTTCCAGCCAACCCCCTGATTCTTGAAAGTTTAATAAGTTATAAGAAGTAGAGCAAAGACAAATAATAACCAAAAAATATAAGCATTTCTTTAACTATGTTGCTGAAGTGGCCACTACAGTCATTAAAAAAGTATGTAGTACTGTGACATAAGCAGCAGCATATACTAAGTTTGTCCTTAAATGTAATGAAAATTTAAACATTTGTGATTTGAAAAGTATCAATTTCTTGGTATGAGGAACTAGAATTAGGAATCTAGAAATGCTCTAGACCAGTCTTGGATAGAATACATATTTTGAAGAAAAATGAAAGAGAAAAATGGGTGAGTTCATTTATTCCATCTACAGCATATTTATCAAGTACCTATTCTGTCCCATGAGTGGTTCTAAGCACTGGGGATATGGGGGTAGAGGGTGGAGAATTTCACATTTTATGCTGTCATGAAGATAACAGGAAAACAGATATTAATATGACAATTGCCCCCCAAATATATGTCTATACCCTAACTTCTAGAACTTGTGAATATAACCTAATTTGGAAAAAGAGTTTTCAGATATATTTAAGGATCTTAAGCTGAGAGCATCCAGGATTACCCAGATAGGCCCCAAATCCAATGGCAAGTATTCTTAGAAGACATGGAAGAAGAGAAAATACAAAACCGATGAGAAGACCATGTAGAGATGGAGATGGAGATTGGTGTAATGTGGCTACAAACCAAGGAATTCCTTCTGGAGCCACCAGAAGCTGGAAATTGCAAAGAAGGATCCTCCCCTAGAGACTGCAGAGGAAGTATTGCCCTGTCAATCCCTGGATCTTGGACTTGAGACCTCAAAAACTGTGAGAGAATAAATTTCTTTGTTTTAACCCATCGGGTATGTTGCAATTCATTATAGCAGCCTTAGGAACTAATATAACCAACTGTAAAAATGAGATGATAGTTAAAAGTTCCATGAAAGCTGATAACAAAGATACTTGACCTAAACTTGGATGTCAGAAAATTTTTCAAGAGGTCAGAGAGATGCTCAAAGAAGATTCAAGAAGGTTAAGTGGATCCAGACCAAAAAGACAATTTTAAAGGTAAATAAGAGAGAATACTTCTGTGTGTTAAGATTTTATGTGTGCTAATATCTAATTAATATAATTATGTAAATTAAACACTAGCTGACTACAAACTTGGTATTGAGGTTTCTTACTTAGAAACCTCTATGTGACACATAAGTGCTAACAGTTTTCCAAACCAACAAAAAACAAGAGTAAATATAGAGTAGGACTCTACTCTCTCATGCTTCTGTGTTACTTTAAGCAGCTGGGAGGCAGGCCATCTGTTCCCAAGCTGAAGAAACACCACCTGTCTTCCCATATCCACATGTAGGATTCACTCAGAAACTGCTGGGGCACACTTAACTACACCTCCAGTGATACTTGAACCAGGTATGTAATCAGCCACCTGAAAGACAGGTGGATGCGTCATGGAGCCTAGACCAGGCCAGTAAGGAAACACAAGAACCAAAAGAGCCATGAAATTAGTACTAGACTAAGATATGATATATTTTCATTGCAGAGAAATTATTTTTGAATTTTGAGTCATTTATCACTTAACGAATGACCCCTGCTCACAGGTACAATTTAAAGCATTTTATAGGTATTAGTTTAAGCCTAACAAATCTATAAAACATATAGCATTTATAGACCCATTTTATAAGTGAGAAAACAAGCAGAGAGAGCTAAAGTTGCCCATAGTCACATAGCTAATAAGCAGCAGAACCAGGATTCAAGCTCAGCCTGCCTTGAGTCCCAAAATTAATTCTCTTAATGACTGCATTTTCTGTAGTCTCTATAATCCCCTAATAACAACAACCAGGAAGTGTAATTATCACCTTCATTTTACAGATGAAGAAAGTATGGCCAAAAGAGGCTAAGGAATTTACCCTATATCACACAGATGCTAACTATGAAGAGCCCAATGTAATTGTAGGACGTCAGACTCTGGAGTCCAGGGAATTAACCAGCGTGCTACACTGGCTTCAAATCCAGCTGTTTGCCTTTGCATTAGGAAATATTCCAGCCTTACTCATATTCTTGGTGTATTTATTGGCTCCTTTCCTCCTTAAAGCCATTTATAGGTTTTAGTGTCTGAATAAGGGAATAGTCGCATAGTCTTCATTTTAATCAGAAACATGTGAAGTAGAACTTTACTGCTTCCAGCTTTTCTTTTCATATGTGTTCAAAGAGAAGAAAACAACAAATGACTAATATCTTTTGAGCTTTCATTATGTGCCAGACTTTGTGCCATGTGTTTTACTTCTGTTTTCCAACTCATCCTACAGAAAAGTCTGCAGGTAGGCTGTTTAATTATCTTCACAGCACAGATGTAGAATCAGAGGCTCAGAAATGTTAAAATCTTCCCCAAAGTCACACAGCCAATACCAGCAGGGCTAGCATTCCAGCTCAGGGCCATCAGTCCATACTTCAAAGTCCATAATCTTGGCCATAAATTGCTTCCATCTTTTAAATAGAGCTAACTGAAGGTGACTGGTACTCATGAGGAAAGGAACAAATAGGAACAACCCAGGTTCCAAGGCCAGAAGTATCCATAAAGGAGCATCCTTTCCTTGCAATATCACATGGCTATTTACAGCAAAAACCCATGATTGTTGGCATACAACCTGAGGTCATCATGACAAGGTTACTGATCCTTTGTTTTCATTATCATGAAGTGTCACCCATCTTTGCCATTCAAAGACAGTTTATCATTCATCCAGATGTGATAAGGCCCTAAGGAAATGATACTTGCCCAGAGTGGGCTGATTTGAACTTTGAAATACCTGCATACAATTTATAGGGCAAATTAAATGAGGGTGTGAGACCTGCCAACCAAACCCCATCAAACACTAAGTCAGGAGGTTGGATGTTGCTTATTCTCCTGGTGGTATTCTCAGAAGATACTGAAGACAGTTACCCAGTCAGTACATATGGGACTGGAGTGTGGTACATCCTGCACCACCATTTTGGAGTTGTGCATCCTTGGAAAGTTGACTTCACCTCTATGAATCTGAGACTTCTCATTCTTTAAATGTTTCTACCATTAACTCCTACCTTGAGGTATTATTGCAAAGATTAGAAATATTTAGAAAGTGGGTTGTACTTTAAAAATTTCACATGAGTATTGCTGTCCTCTATATCTTGTTAGAGACATGTGCCTGCCACCTAAAGTTAAATACCCATGTTGTATATCTAAGCACTCTTTCCCCAAAAATATTACTGGAGAAAAGCTGATAATTCACTATAACTTATTTTCCTAATCTCACAACAGTAGAATTCCTGATTTTGCAATTTATTTTTGTTTCCTCTAGACCCGTTTCCTAGGACACCTTCTCCAGGTCATGCCGTGAGGTATGTTCCTTCCATGGAACCTCCCTAAAGGAAAGCTACTCTCTTCTACCAGATGAGGAGTGTTATTTTAGCATGTACCCTAGAGAATGACACATAAACTAATCTTCAGGGTGACTATTCACAGTATTTTAGGTTCTTATGGCTTTCTACCCTCCAAATACAGCACTATTTCCTCATCTTCACTGACATTAAGGGATGGTAGCAAGCCTTAATATCAGAAATTTGTCTCTGTAATGGGTTTAGAGGCAAGTCCCAAAGATGATTACAGGATCAGAAAATCTATCATATAAAGAAAAGTGAAAGGTACCAATGTACTTTATTTCACAAAGACAAGAAACCGGCCATTCCTTACTGAAGAGTGGAACAAGAAAAATGAAACTGTGCTGCAGTGTAAGGGATTAAGAAAAACGTTTGCAATCTTCTTAAATGTGGATATGAGTTAAATTAGAATTTTTTTTGACTCTCCTCTTTTGGAGACTTAAAAGATGTGGTTTGGATACATCTATTGAGGACAGGTTGGTTCAGTCCTCCATGTATCCTTGCCCAAGGGCTGACAGATGGATCAAATGACCTCTCAGCATCCCTTCCAGCTCCATACTTCTGTTTTTCTATGATTGTTGAACTAGCATGTTAGCTGAGTCAGATTTGCCCTTGCAGCTTAGTGGAGGAGTCAGCTGCTTGAAAAACAAAACAAAACAGATGACTCTTTGTCCCCAAAACAAATGCCTCTCTGCCCTGTTCAAGATTAAATTATACTACCAGAGGTATGTTTCCTTGAGTCACAAAGTATTTTTGGTCTTCTAGAATTCCCTAAAAGAATGAAGACACTGACACCTAAGAGAAAGTAACTAAATCTTATCAGATCAGAGACCGAGGCCTTGTAACAGACTAACGCTGGAAATGCAGGAAGAGAAGTTCCCACAGAAAAGACAGAGACATGAATGTAAAGGTGAACTGTGCCTAATTGAAAATGTAGCTCTTGGCTAATGCAGAATATAAGGCTCTCTTCCCTTCCGACTGAGTTCAGTAATTATATCAATGAATGTAGAGCACTATCTGCCAGATATGGAGCTCTAGACAAGGCACTGGGAATGCTACATACAGTAAGCAAAAGAGACACGGCTCCTGCTTTCCTGCAAAACACTGGACTAGTGGTGGACATATAGAGAATTATTACATGGGATCTACACATATGCAACAGTGAGTTGCTGATGTCCCCAGGGTTCCATTCTAGGTGTTTGGAATGAGGTGGTAACCTACAGGAGCTTACATTCCAATAAGATGAAATTACATAATGAAAGGAGCACGAGTTGCTCTAAGAACTATGACCAGAAGACTACCGTAGCTGAAAAATCCAACCTGACATGTGAAGGCTGAGTAGGAATTGATAAAGGCATGTGTTGAAGAAGGAAGAAGTACCTGGAGAGTGTTCCATTGAAAGTTGTCAAACGTTGTCAATCTACCACAATTTGCTTATATAGTAAAAAAAAAAAAAAAAAGATAACATATCTTTCTTATTCAAGGATTTTGTAATAATTTTCAAGAATATCAAAGGCATACTTAAAACTATTTTCTCTAATTTTTACCTTGTGACTTTAATGTACATTAGTCTTTATTACTTGTAAACTATGATCAAATTCTATGTGGATATGATCTAATTTAGAGGCCAAATTCAAATTGGAGTTTTGCCCTGATGATGAAAGCATTGAGTCTAAATCCACGATGTTTGTTTCTGAATGTAAACGAGATGGCATGTTTCACACTGTGACACGGATCTTTCCCTACCTGCACTGAATATGAATTATAGGTTGGTTCCTGCACTATAGGTGGACCTGTGGCAGCCCAGCAGTATCTACTATGTATCAAAAGGAACAGTTACTGATGTCCATATTCCCAAAAATGGTTCCCAAGCACTGTTAGCCTTCCTACAGGACGCCAACATCCAATACAAGTAAGCATTCTTTTTCACTTGCTTAATTCATATGTACTAAACTGAATTGAATGAGAGCTGTATTTGGGTTATTGAGTCCCTACAATGGCATTTTAGTTACTATTTTTCAAATTGGGGAAAACAGACATGAATGTAACACAGTTACATTCATCTTTGAAGAGTATATTAGTGTAATGGCAGGATGGCAGTGGGGAGGAACAACATTGGCATCTCATTTCACCATTACCACCAGGTGGTCAGGGTAAACACAGAAGGTCTTCTCTGTGTGAGGAATGAAAAGCAGCCTAGCAATGCTTAGAAAGTAGATAAAAATGCAGGGGCAGACAAAGCTTTCTGAAGGAGTAATGACCACTAAGCAGAGGATGAGCTTTGGGACTTGCAGGCAGAGGGGACAGTGCAAGCAAAGAGAAGTCATAGTATAATATCTGTAAGGAACTGAAGTGGCTGAGTATTATTAGTGTACAAAATCAAGTCAGAAAGTAGAAATAAATGATGCTGGGGAGATTGAGAGAAAACCAGGTTATGGGAAGTTTGATATACAAGGCTAGGTAAGCAAGGGGGCCATGTGTAATTGGGGGGTGGAGGGGAAATAGGAAACTATATTAATAGTCCAGGTAAGAGGTTGTGAGGCCTTGAGTCAGGACCAGAGTGTAGTGGGATCAGGAAAGCATTAACAAAAAAGAGTTAATAGGCAAAACCACCTGGACTCTCCAGTTGGTTGGTTGTCAGTGGAAAAGGAAGAACCCGAGGACAACCTCAAATCTTCTAGCTTAGGTGATTGTGTATATAGATTCAAATAAATTTGGGTATTTGGTTTGGGTTTTTTTAAGGGAATAGTTAAATAGTAAGAATGGAACAAATGGAAGATAGTCACACATTTCTTCTCAAAGAAGAAATGAGAGACTTTCAGGAGGGAGAACATCGGTGATGCTACATGGTGCAGTAGTATCCAGCAAGAAAAGGACTGACCAGTTTCCTCTGGATTTGGCAATGCAAACTGTGTTGGTAACTCTCATGGTGGGATTATATTGTCAGGAGCAGAATACAGAGAAAGTACAGAGAAGTGAATTGGAGGTGAGAATGTGGAGAAGTGAGCAGAGTACTGCTCTTAGAAGTTAAAATAAGGTGAGAGGGAATGAGGAGTGAGTACAAGGAGATGCACATCAATGACTGCTTGAAATTTGGGATTTTAGGGGGTAGGGGGAAATTTTTGTATGTCTGTAGGCTGAAGGGAGGGACCAGAAGGAAAGGAACATTGATAGTACAGGATAGAATGTACAAATGGAGGAATGGGTTTGAGCACTAGAAAGGATGCCTTATCCAGTAAGACTGAAGAGGTAAATGTGAGTCTAGTTAAGATTATAAAGAAGAGAGTCAACAAGTTGAAAAAGATCATAATTAAGGGCTAAATTTTTTGTATGGAATAAGAAGCAAAATTATCTACTGAAAGGGAAGAAATGAGCTGAGGTGTGTTACCAAGAGAAAAATTGGGGTAAGAACTAGTAGGAGTGTTGCAAAGAAGGGAGATTGTAGCACTCATACAGAGTTGAGGTTTTGTTGGATTAGGACCACAGAAAGGTCAGGGTGGCAAGGAAGCTGAGGTTCCTAGTGAGACACTATCTCAGGTATTCATCCATGGTGTCAAATCTAGATAGGAAACAAGAAGAGTCTTGGAGGAATTATGTAGTCAAATGGAAGAATCAAGAAAGGTATAATGATCTTTATATTGAAAAAAATACAGCATGACTGAGGGCAACAAGGAAATGGAAGAAAGAAAATCTTGATAAAGTTAGGCTAAGATTAAGAGTCCTGGTGTAGAACATTAATGCTGTGCCAAAATCGGGTGTTTGTCATGGAGGATATAGCTGAGGTGGAGTATAAATCATTGAGGCTGATGTGATCGAGAATGGATGGACTAAGTCACCAGAGAATCATCATAGTAGTTTTGAATTTCGTTGGCCGATGACAAGATTAGAGGTGGATGGATGTGCTCCTGGGACAGTAGTATCAGAGAGTATCCGGGAGTTAGAGGAAAGAAACAAGGAATGGCATGATGCTGGAGGCAGGATGAGCTTTTTCTGGAAGTTAGAAGATTGATGGGGAAGGGGATATGGGAGTTCAGGAGAATGCTGACCTCTTTCCCTTCTGGTCCCATGATAGGAGGTGTGGCAAAAGAGAAAGCCACAAAAGAATCTGTCCTTGAGAGAATCCAATTTCCATTAGGGCATGAATACGGAAAGAGAGAGTTCTCTGAAAAGATGAGAATGTAGGAAGTTTATTTATAGTGAAAGCAAGATTCCAGAAGACACAAGGGGAAAGGCAGTGGTGGAGAGATGGAGAGTCAATGCAGGATCTGGGCAGAGAAGTGCAGTATAGTGAATTAATGACATGGGAATGAGTGACCTACCTTTCATTTGGAAACCTAGGATTTCGGGGCTGAGAGTCATGTTTGTAAATGACTAACCTTAATTACTCCAAGTTCTTAGAAAATGGTTGTACTGTCAAAACTGGCACCAAGATCCCTGGTGATGTCTGTCTGGTAAGGCCTGGGATGGGCTCACGACTCTGTGAGTCAATAGTGAAAGCCACTGAGCCACAGGGTGCAAGATGACAGTGATGTTCCTCCCTGGTCCACACAAATACCTCCCTGCCAGAAAGATAATTACAGCCTTATTAAAGTACTGATATGCTTTCTGCAGAAGATATTTTATCTGTCCTTCTAGAACAGAGTAGAGTCACAGCTGTGCATAAAACTATTGTTCATATTGAACACATTTTAGTCATCACTATAACTTTGAAGGCATGCTTTGATTCTCTGAATGCCTGGAAGGAAGGAGCTTGGTAATTATATCTATAGGTGCTCAGCAACAACTCACATGCTTCATTAATTATAATTCAGTAGAAAGGAATATACCAGTTATTTTAACAAGTCTCTATTTCCTGCCATTAAATATAGGTCATGCAGAACTGATATAGAATAAAATATCACACTTTATGTCACAGAGAATAGAGTCTAAAAAATGAGTATTTTAAATCAGTTGTCTTCTCGGGGAGGACAATCATTTAGAATTATTCATTTTCTTGGTCCCAAGATAATAACATATAAGAGTCTATTAAATTCCACAGGGCAGTAGATAGAGATCATTTTAATTGACTTTATTATTGTAGCCTGGGGTATTTTCAAAAGATTATCATTAACTCTGTAAAACTATACATAATATATAGCTATAGTCATCTTTAAGGAAGAGATAAAATGACCCTATGTGTCTGGCCCCTAGGTAATCATCCTCTCTCATTGACATGAAATATGAGATGATTCATTCTGTCATAAAAGATTCAATCATTTTACAAATTAAATACCTGTAAAAATTGGCAGTGGAATTTCAAATGTTGAGTCCCACTCACCCACCCTGGAAGCTTTGGGGACATGGTTTTATACTGAGTGTTGACATCCCTTGGAAAGGTCTCAGTAGCTCTGGTCACTATTATAGTGCATGCAACTAGGGTAGGAGTAATCCATCAATCATAAAGGACCAAGAAAATACAACACTTACAAATGCCATTCTGATCTCCTTCTCATTATTCTGCTGGTGTCAACTATTTGACAAGGCAAATGAGGCTAGACCTGCCACACCACAATTTTTTTAATTTTCAGGTTGATCTTTTAGGGTCTGTATTAAGGTATAGTCTAGTTATTGAATAGAGACCTATATTAGTTTGCTAGGACTGTCATAACAAATGCCACAGACTGGCTGGCTTAAAAAGAAAAAATTTATTGTCTCATGATTCCAGAGGCTGGAAGGCTGAAACCAAGGTGTGGGCAGAGTTGGTCCCTTCTGAATCCGTGAGAGAAGGACCTGTCCCAGGCCTCTCTCCTTGGTTTGTAGATGGCCATCTTTGCCTCCTCATATCTTCCCTCTACTTGTGTAGTAATTTCTTCCTGTTTTTAAAAATTGTGGTAAAATATATGCAACATAAAATTTACCATTTTAACCATCTTAAAAATATACAATTCAGTGACATTAAGTACATTCTCATTATGCAACCATCAGCACCATACACCTCCTGAACTTTTCATTTTCCAAACTGAATTTCCTCTTTTTTTAAATGTGTGTTTGTTTCTGAGAGGGAAGGCGTGCAAGCTTGCATGTGTGTGACCTGGGGAGGGGAAGAGAAGGGGACAGAGGATCCAAAGCAGGCTCTGTGCTGACAGCAGAAAGCACAATGAGGGGCTGGAACTCACAACTATGAGATCATGACCTAAGCCAAAGTCGGACACTTAACCACATTATTGAGCCACCCAGGTGCCCTTGAATTTCCTCTTTTTATAAGGGCACCAGTCATAGTGGATTAGAGTACATCCTAGTCACCTCAGTTTAACTAATTACATCTGCAACAATCCTATTTCCAAATAAGGTCACATTCTGTGGTGCTGGGGGTTAGGACTTCAACATATGAATGGGGCGGGGGGGGGGGGGGGACGACACCATTCAACCCATAACAGATCCCCACACACAATGGATTAAATCACATATAATTTACTTCTCCCTCATGTAACAGTCCAGAGGTCCAGGAGCTGTCACTGTGCTACTACAGCCCTCACTGTTGTTACGATAACTGCCTCTCTTGCTGTAAAGCTGGTGACTAGACACTGGAGTGCTGAATCCTGCCTCTGAACAGTCACATTTCTGTGACTTTGACATGGTCACGGCAACAGCAGGAGAAGGCTGCTGCCACATTCTTAACTTCCTATCTTACCAGTGTTCACAAGTTTGTAGCCAGGACCCTAGCTGCAAGAGACTCAAGAAAAAGTAGTTTTTGGGTTCCCAGCCCTTGCAGCACAAGAAGTCCACATGGAAAGGAGGCAGCTGACCATATCTAACACATACACTCAAGACACGAGAAAGGAAACAAGGGTCAGCCATATTCTAATATTTTCTTTCATTTGTTTTTTTCCCTTCCATTTGTATTTAATATGGAACCTGAGAGGACTGATACCAGTGGGTTCCCAGATTTAATTAGCCCTAATTACTTGTTTCCAGAGTGTTAGCCTAAATGTGATCCCAACAATATAGTAAAATCACTAGATGGGTTTTTAAAACGGACTTATACCTATTCACAGATATTCTTGTCGATACAGGGTTCAGTGTGGCATTTTTTAATTTATTTTTTTATTTTAAAGTAATCTCTACATGCAACCTGGGGCTCCAACTCATGACCCCAAGATCAAATGAGCCAGCCAGGCACCTCAGTGTGGCATAGTTTTTAAAGCTCACAGGTGACTTTAAAGCAATGCAATTCAAGAATCACTGGCCTAAATGACTAGGCAAATAGTAGGAAATCCAAAAACTAGCTCTATTTAGAGCACTTGGAGATTCTAAAAGGAGACTGAGAAGCATGAGAGTTTAATCATGATTCCATAAGAATGATTTCATAAAACCGGAAAACTGAACATCTTTACATGATAATTTTCCTACTTTGGTGAAAACACTAGCAAACTTGTCTAGAAAATATTAAGATACATCCTTTGTAGGAGCAATTCTCCATTAGAACTATTTTGACAATTCTCTGAATGGGCATTTTATTATGTGATTAGTAATGTTAAGTCATTTATCAATTAATGATAAATGATAATCTAAGAATCAATTAAGAGGCATAGTTTTTTTTTTCACTGAAACTCCTGAGAATATACTGCTTTTCTAAAGGGAACATGGTGGTTCTATCAAGAGCTGCCAAACAGATGTATCAGCATCAGAACTTCATAACTTTCTGGTGATAAATGTGAGGAATTGCCCTTACCCTGAGTGGAAACAAGTTGCATTTGTTTATTTTTGGAAGGTCTCTCCAATTTGAAAATAATGCAATATACCCCAGCTCAATTTTGCAAATATTTAAATATTTTTTTAGACCTTTGAAAACTTTTCATATTGTGTTGCCCTATTTCAATTTGGTATTCATAATGTCACACTGGACTTGGAATCTAAAGACTAGAATTCAGGTTCACATTCCAAGTTAAAATGCTGGCTCTGTTCTCACTAGCAGAGTGATATTGGCAAGTTCTTAACCCTTCTGAATCTTCTTTCCCCACTTGTAAAATTTAAGTAACAATAAAGTCTACCTCAGAGGTTTGTTATCTAAGCTCATGTACGTAAAACACATAGCACAGTGCCTAAGTAGGGATTCAATAAATGGAGATGCTCATACCCAATATTCGGTTCTGTGGCTGCTCAATCAGTGGTAGGTAATTATTATTATTTGAGACAATCTGCTTTAGTTTTACATTTTCATTACCCATTTAAACAGTATCTATTTCCCAAAAGAGAATATTTTCCCAACATTTTGTATTTTTAGAAATGTCATTATTTGCTATCCTATTTTTCATTGACGCACAATTTTCTTTTGATATTGCCTGATTTTTATATGGTCTCCATTCAATTTTCATCATATGTATCATTTCAAATCCAGGATCCTCATAGAAGATCTTCAGAAAACACTGGAAAAGGCGAGCAGTTTGCAAACCAAGAGAAATCGAAGATACCTCTCTGGATATAATTATGAAATTTATCACTCTTTAAAAGAAGTAGGTAATCAAAGAAGCTTTCATTGTTTTGTTTTTCATAAGTGCATCTTTATAATTCAAGTCTAATGATTGAGAGAGAAGCGTAAAGACAGAGGCAAGGGCTGTATGAGAATACACATAGCTCTTAGATTGTGTAGCCACCTCAATTCAATTATCCCTTCCATTAAGCCTTTAAAAGAAGTAGCAAAATAATCTGAATTTCATTTGCTTTATCCAACCCACCCCCACAAAGGACATGGGAAGTGCAATGGAAAAGTGAGGGAATGTTGCTGTAATTGCAGTCATGAAGACCTTAACTAAAAAGCCATGGATGATAGATCTAGTTGGAGTTTGAAGCCAATGATTTGGTTGAGGGATGGAATGAACTTTTATGTGTGCCCCACAGCCTCTGCACAGATTGACACCTCCCACAGGCCAAGCTTCATTTGTGGAACCTCAGGGCCTTTTAACATGTCATTTATTTTTCCTATCATTTATTCTATAGCAACTTTATTCCCACAATCACATCTTTTACTGTTTAACTGGACAATAGCTAGCTACTCTTTGAATCTCAGCTCAAGCAAAAACATGGCTGTTTCTTTTCCCCCCAGACTGGATTAGGACTCCCCAGCTCCAACCTCATGTTATTACATGTACCCACAGCACATGGATAGAATATCTATCTTAGTTTTTATACACATAATTGTAGCATTATTTAATGACTTCATCTTCCTCATAAGCTGCAAGTTTCATGAGGACAGACCATTTCTTAAATGCATTTAAAAAATTTTTTTAACGTTAGCTTTTTTTGAGAGAGAGCAAGTGAGCGAGCATGAGTGGGGAAGGGGCAGGGAGAAAGAGGGAGACACATACTCTGCAGCAGGCTTTAGACTCTCCACTGTCAGCCCAGAGCCCAAGGAGGGGCTGGAACTCAGGAACTGTGAGATCATGACCGGAGCTGAAGTCAGACGCTTATCCAACTGAGTCAACCAGGACAGATCATTTCTTTCGGATTTAACACTGTATCCCCAGTGGCAACCAAATAGAGACCTCCAAATAGGCAGTTGATGACAGATGAATAAATGAAGAAGTATATGTTTTCCATGCTTCTCCTGAATTGAGCAAAGAAATGTCAGACATAGAATTAATGAGATCCTGTTATATTAAGGAGAATTTTTGGTCCTCTTGATAATTACTTTCTTTTCAAAATTATTTTCACATGTTTCTTGTTTCAACATGTGTTTTAGAAGCTTGAAATTATAAACAATGGAAGTTTTATATAACTTGGCACACAGAAGGGCTATAACATGCACTAGAAAAAAGTCAAATTTTAAAAATATATCTACATAGATATGTACATACGTATACATATATATACACACAAGATACATATATCCTGGTCATTAGACTCCATAAGAATAGAAAGGAAAGAAAGTATGGATATTTCTCAAAATCTGCTTTTTCAGCACAGACTCTCTTGCACATCACGGAACGGCGGGACACTTTTGTGTGACTTCTTATTCCTCATAAGGCTTTTAAGTCAGAAATGTCATCCATATTTCTAAGTGCCTTATTCATCCATCTCAAATATTCCTTCTCCTGATGACAGATAAGTGTGTGTGGCTGGATCAATGCAAATCTATCACTGTTCCTGGAGAAATTATTCAGAACGTGCCCTCTGATGGCTTGAAAAACCTTTAAATGCAGAAAACAATGCCTTTTTCTTAGCATCTTCTGTTCAGTGGCAAATTACAATATATGGGACTTTAATAGACACTTTCAAATAGTTCGGATGGTTTTCATGAAGCTGATTTCTTTCTTTTCCTCTTAAGTACGTAGGGGGGAAATGGAAATAAATTTTTATCTTCAAAGAGAACCCAGAACACATTAATTTTTGTAAAGTTCAGCCATCAAGATATTAATGATAAATGGTAGAAGGTGTGAAGGGAACAATATAAAGACATGATGCTACTATTTGTAAAGACAGAAAGTAAAATACAATCTTAAGTATCTTGAAGAAAATTAAAAACACAAAATCGATTTTTTTTCAGCTTTATAGTCATCTCTGCCCTTTGAGTTCTGAGACCTATTGTTGCCTTTTGTTACCTTTTGTTCTCTGCAGGCTCCACAATTGTGAAATTCTGACATGGTTTTTATTTATCTGCTTTTAGATTCAAAATTGGATGAATCATCTGAATAAGACTCACTCAGGCCTCATTCATGTGTTCTCTATTGGAAAATCATATGAGGGAAGGTCTCTTTTTGTTTTAAAGGTAAAAATAAATTATTAACAAAAATATTTATTAAACATTCATCCTTTTCAAATTTGATTTATGGAGAAAAGAAATGAAGTAGTCTTTCACAGTGTCTCATACTTCATCTTAATTTAAGAAAAAAATTCCCTTTTATTTTGGGGCCATATTTAATATTTATCATTGAGTATTTCAGAGAATGTTGTTTCTAACTTTTTCAGAGTTATTGATGGACTTAAAAATAATGGCTTTCAAAATTATTTGCTACCTGGTGCTACTTAAGGTGAACCAGTGCAAAACTACATAAATTTGTAAGAAAGTATGCATTCTTCCCAGCTGTTGACCCTGCATTCTCTTCTAGCTACTTACCCAGAGTTCTCTATCCTTTCTCAACCAAACATCTAAAAAGATTTCCCTATAGGGGAGCCTGGGTGGCCCAGTTGGTAAGCATCCAACTTTGGCTCAGGTCATGGTCTCGCTGTTTGTGAGTTCATGCCCACATCTGGTTCTGCACTGACAGTGCAGAATCTGCTTAGAATTCTCTCTCTTTCTACCACTCTCTCTGTTCCTCCCCTGCTCACATGCCATGTGTCTCTGTCCATCTCTGTCTCTGTCTCTCTCTCTCTCTCAAAATAAAGAAACCTTAAAAAGAAAAGAAAAAAGCTTTAAAAAGAATTTCCCAGGTCGCCTGGGTGACTCAGTTGGTTAAGCGGCAGATTTCAGCTCAGGTCATGATCTCACAGTTCATGAGTTCAAGCCCCACGTCGGGCTCTGTGCTGATGGTTCGGAGCCTGGAGCCTGTTTCTGATTCTGTGTCTCCCTCTCTCTCTGACCCTCCCCTGCTCATGCTCTGTGTGTGTCTCTCTCTCAAAAATAAATAAACATTAAAAAAAAATTTTTTAAAGAAAAAATCCCTATATCACTGTCTCTATTTCTTCACTCCCATTCAGAGTCACTGGCCTTTGCCCCCACAGCTCCTCTAAAACTTATCTTTATAAGATCAGTTATGACTCCTAGTTGGTTCTCTTCCTGTCTCTCTGACCATACCCTCAGGTCTCATTCGCTGGCACTTCTTCTCCTGCCCTTCCAGTGGGTTCTGTTCATCCCAGAACTCCATGCTCAGATGTGCTCTCCCTCTACCAGTCTCTCTAGATGAACACATCCACCCTATGGTCTCAATAATCATTCCAGACTTTTCAGTTCAGTGAAGTCCACTTTCTGGAGCTTTAGATTCATGTTTCATTGCCTATGTGACCTTCTCATCTGAATATTCACAAAAGTACGTCAAGCTCAGAATGGTATCAAGAAACAAGAGCATCATCCTAAATTCCTCTCCCTATTTTCACCACTTCCTTTAAATCTACCACCAAGAACTGACTTTTTTTCTTCTAAATATCTTTTGGATCTACTCCAATTCCTTCTCTTGTCTTCCTTGCAGTTTCCCTAATTTATCTCTGGATCTCTTCTCCCTGGACTATTGCAGTAAGGGCCTCAGTACTGAACTTCCTTTCAAGTCCCCATCCTCTGCCCTCTCATACTCTCATCCATCACTGCTGTTAGTGTGCTTGTGCTCATTCCTTCATGTCTCTCTTTCACATACACACACATTTCTGTATCCGAATACCATTTCTTCCTCATACTTCAAAAGCCCATTCCTCAAAGAGGATGTGCCCAGATTCTCTTCCAAGCTTGAGATGCCTTCTTCTAACTAGTCTGCTTGGCAAGCTCCAAGTCTTACTCAAGTGCTCAAGTGTTCCGCCTCTGAAAAGCCTTCTCCTACTCCCCAGGAAAATGACACATAACCCCTCCAATGTTCCCTAAGCAACTTATGCATGTTCACATCATAATAATTTGTTGCATCCATGTCTGCCCTCCCTACCAGCATATAGATTCCTTGTCTTGTCTTCTTTGAGTCTCCGGTGTCAAGCACAATGTCCCAAAAGGATTTCCTGAAGTGTTGGTTGAGTGAAGTAATGAATGAAAACTAGATTCCCTATGAATATAATATTGATAACTATTTATTACTGAGTTAGAAACCACATTTAAGTAATATTGATGTAATAGGATTATAAAGAAAAATCTGTCACTTGATTCTACAAATCATATTGTTTTGCTTTTCCATTTTGTGTTTTAATAAAATTTGACTCTGTCCACCTATGAAACATAGTTATTACTTGAAGAAATACTTCTTGGGATTTTGATGCTG
The DNA here is from genome assembly GCA_004023845.1 of Helogale parvula. NCBI lineage: Eukaryota > Metazoa > Chordata > Mammalia > Carnivora > Herpestidae > Helogale > Helogale parvula. Next base: position 10,316 of record PJEM01012226.1, on the reverse strand, counting down.
ATTCTCTTGGAATGCTTGGGAGGAAGGAGAATTTAGCATTTTACTTAATGGTCACATATTAAAGGAGAAGCAATTCTATTTAAGGGATTGCCCTTTTTATGTATTTTCCAGTTATTTGTTTTGTAGTTCAAGCAATAAAGTCATTGTTTCTGCATAAACAAACCTGCACCTCTGAAAAGATAGGAAGTCTCTTACCTTTTTTGTGGGTACCTAATGAATCAAACTATAAAGCAGAACTGTGCTGAAACCTTATTAAATTATGCTCATCAGTGAATCTAAAAGCCTGACTTGGTTACTGTGAATACTCTTGTTTTCAGCTGGGCAGAAGATCACGAACTTACAAAAGAGCTGTCTGGATAGACTGTGGTATTCATGCAAGAGAATGGATTGGTCCTGCTTTCTGTCAGTGGTTTGTAAAAGAAGTAAGTTAAACCCTTCATACAATGTCCATTTCAGCTAATCAGTGCTTCCCATGTGTCTTTATTCTGTTCAAGGAGCAAAACCAGCAACTTGAAGCCAACAATACCTGATTGAAGGATAACACCTTGATTTTGCTGGGTCATTTTCATGTTTCTAAAGACCTCTTATGACCCTGGCTTCGTTTATCCTTACCTGTGCCCTTGGAGTTTGGAGTTGCCAACTCTCATTAAAGAGAAAGAATCAGAGTTTCAGAGCATTTATGAAGTTGTGGACAAATCAGAAACCAGCCGGGTAGCTGACAGGTGGCAAAAAGCTAACCATCCAATTTATGGTGCTCCAGAGCGGTTTCTCATACCACTAGTACTGGTAACAAAAGTGAGGAAGCCTAAGGAAATGAAGGATCTAAGCCAGAAAACAACCCTACATATTTCTTTAGGCCTTTACATATAGGGAACCATTAAGAATACAAAAGATCTTTAAATATTTTAGTTTTGCTTCACAGTACTTTGTGGGAAAATTATGTGCCCTGCTGAGGTTTGTTATTTTGAGAGCACTCCTAGTCTTGAAAAAAATGTCCCTCACAATGTTAAACTATTTCCACTCAGTGTATTAAATAATTCATATTTTTTAAAAATAACACTTCATCCTGGTAGGACAAATGTAAAATCTAATAACAAATTAACTGTATTACCTTGTGTTAAATACCCATTGTTGGTACATGCAGCATATTATTTGCTGTCTTATGTTTCAAAAGGGAAAGCAGGAAAAATGGTTACATATAGAACATCTATTGTTCATAAACTGTGGTCCTGTGTATTATTGAAGAACATAAGATTGCATCTCCCAAACACTTGACCTTACCCCTACACGTGCTTGCTTTATTTGTTCATGTGGTTATTGTCTGTCTCTTTGTATACCACTGCCAAGGGCAGGGACTCTATCTTGTTCATTGCTAAATCCTTAGAACCTGGAATACCACCCTGCATTTAATCTTCAAATATTTGTTAATGAATGAGAATAATGACAATCCACTAGTAATGATGTGGAAAGATTTCTGGGAGATGACTTGTCAAATCATCTCATGGGATATAAATGGTAGCACACAGATTTTTTTCAGTGCACAATCTATAGAACCATACCTGGCAGCCCCGTAACTCAGGCTAAGTTTCCAAAGAAGAAGTGGACACAGTTTAACCACAGAAAAAGGATGAAGCATACATAATGACAAGCAATCGAGAGTAGTTGATTTTGGAGTAAGAGCAAGAAGTATCAATTAAGTCTAGGCTCTATTTCACCAAAGATGAGTAAGGAAAAGCATCATCCCTCTTTCACCAGGTCATCTTCAAGCATGTATGTGAGTCTAGCCATTTCCATGTCTCTCTCACTCTTGTTTATGGTCATCCACCTGCTCCTCCACTTAATCACTTAAATCTCCCATCTGGCTCAGGGCAACAACCAAAAATTGAGAAAAGAAGCCTTACGGGTCACTTGTCCTTGTGTCCTTGTGGAAGCAGTGGGGCTGCTAAGGTGGTAGCAGAGACTGGAGGGCATTGAAATTTACACATTACAGGCTTCTAGGAGATGTTCTCATCTTGCTTTGAAGCCCCCCTTCCTGCTAATGGTGGTATTGGGGACTAGGGGAAAGGGGATGTCAGAGATTTAAATAACTTTAAATCTGCCAAGCATTAGAACATTGTCTTTTATACACTAACACAGTTTCTTATTAAATTCTCAGTCTCCCAAAATAGGTAGGAGGCTGCTGGTCCAAGAAGAGGATCCAGGTAGTGTCTCTTTCACAGGCCACCTCCCCTGTACCACAGAAGTCTCATGACCACATCCTAGGCTCTCAACTCATCCCATTTCCATGCCTTCTCCAGGGGTACCAGGGAACCTCTGGGCTTGCTCTGTGCCTTCTTGGAGGCTCTGGAATGCTGTGTCCAGCCCTCTCGCTGCTGACTCACGGCACACTGCCAGTTGCCTTCTCCTGCCTTTGCAGGTTATTGGCAAGTGAAGGTCAAGTGACGTGATGTCCTCTCGGAGAGAGACATAGGGTGAACAGAGCAGGGGTCCTCTTTGTTACATTTTTTTTTTACCCCAGTCTACTAGATTCTACCATCTCTTGATTTCTCTTTCAATCCCTTGAGAGGGGATCGTATCTGAAGCCAAAAGTTTGGCTTCATAGTTTTGTTTTCTCTTTTTCTTGAATGCTTTCCCCAAACTGAACAGCTTAAAACAACATTTTTGACCTGACAGTTTCTGTGGGTCAGCATGGTGTGACTAGCTTTGTACCTCTGGCTCAGGGTCTCTCCCAAGGCTGCAGACGATGCCAACTGGATCTTCAGTCATCTCAGGGCTTGTGTGGGAGACACCTGCTTTTGAGCTCATTCACATGGCTGCCAACAGCCAGAGGTCCCAGGGCTGACTAAGAGACATTAAATCGTTGCCACATGGGACTCTCCATAATACAGCCCACAACACACCACCTGGCTTCCCTCAGGGTAGATGAGAGACTGAGAAAGAGAGCATGGGCCCAAAATGGAAACCGGCCTCTTTGTAAACCAGCCTCAGCAGTGACATCCTATCACTTTTGCCCTATTCTGTCAATTAGAAGTGAGTCAGTAGTTCCAGACCATATACAAAGGTGGGAGTGGGGGTGATTACCCAAGAGTATGAATACCAAAGATGGGACTCATTGGAGACCCCTTAGAGGCTGCCCACCATACTTTGGTGGGACTTTCCCCACAGCTACCACCATAATATTTGCATCCTTATTCAATTGTGAACTAGGACAAAATTTATCAAGCCCTTCTGGGATCTTTACAGATATCAGATTGCATGGAAGTTACTTGCACACCATTTAGTAATTAGACAACCCTGGATTGGAATGCCAGTTCTGCAGTTTACTAGCTGTATGATCTTATGCCAAGTTGTTTAACCTCTCTGAACCTCAGTAATAATAATATGCAACACATAATGGGTTATTGGGAAAATTAAATGATATAATACATCTAAAAGATTTAATAGAGTGCTTGGCATATAATCACTTAATAAAATCAACTCTCAGTAGTAGTAGTGTCAGCAATTTGGTATTATTTTTTATATTTAACAAACTTTTATTGAAAAATACTACCTCAGTCATACTGCTATAGGGAACTTGACTATGAACTATGTAGTATCAATTAAATCATAGGGTGGATCTGAACTAAAAGGAACAATGGGTATGGCTTGAGGCGGGAGCACAGGTGCTATTGTGCTGTGGTTGTAGGTATGGATGTCAGTTGCTTGGAAGCTGAGTGAGACCTGTAGGTGATCCCAGGCCCCAGAGCCCTCCCAGCACACCCCTGCTCTTTCTGGAGATGTAGGGGAGCTCCCACCCTTGAAGGCAGCGGGAGGCTGGAGGCAGAAGAGCATGACGAGAGGCAGCTTATTCCTGTGGGACAGACTGGACCATGAGTCTAACTGGGCCAGCCTCTGGCTAAGGCAATGAATTTCTGTCCTTAGCTTTTAGAGCTCACTCTCTGCTGTCAGAGCCACCCTCCAGCTTTTGTGATCCCTCTCCTCACACAGAAAGACCTCATAGAAAAAGGTGGTTCTCTGAAATTCTCTGCCCAGGTCCTCGGCTATCTTCTTGTAGAGGCTGAGTTTGACAGGTGGCATTCACGTTCCTATACATCTTGGGAAGTTGTTTCTCCATTTCCACAAGCTGTGTTTTCTCCTCTGCCAACTTTGTCTCCAGTTGCAGGATGTGCTCTTCCCACATCTCAGGCTTTATTTTGAGCTTCAGCTGGAACTTCTGAATCTCAGTTTCCAGGTGGGCATTTTCAATGTGAAAAGATACTTCCTCAGCTTGGAGGCTCGTTATTTGTCCTCTGAGCTCCACAATCCTCCAGTTTTCCCCCATCAGTTCTCTGGACAACTCTTTCTCCACACAGTGCCTGTGCAAGGGCACAGTGGCATGGCCATGGTCAATGACTGTCTTCTGATGGACTTCTGACAGATGAATGGAGCCATTACCAGTTTCCACTCTCCTCCCCCCATCTCCTTCTGAGCCCCAACCTTCTATGTGATGTCTAAGGAGCCCTAGCACATGCATCTTCAGCATGGTCTGGCCAAGGGTCTTGAACTCGCTCCTATCCTCATTGGCATCCTGGTGTGCTTCTGGATTAGGAAGCTATAGCCTTCCTTCCTCCTCTGCCTTCTCCTGTACTCTCTGCCTGCAGCCGCCAGTTTCCTGGACCAGGAGGGCTAGACTTCCCTGCAGATCAGGGCTATCATTTGAGCCTTCTGTTATTTTCCTCCCACAGGGTTCTCTGACTTCCTGTGATGCTCCCAAGATGGGATTTTCATCAGTCAGTTGAGAAGGTCTCACAGGTTGGCTTTTCTGAATTTTCTTCACCAGTTGCACAGTGTCCTCCTCTAAAAACCAGCTGAGATTTTCATTCAGGGCAGCCAGAGAAAGGATTTGTGATGGGAGAGGACTGGCCTCCCACATAGGTGATGTGGGTTTGTGCTTCTAGTCCTGTCTCCTCCATACCTTTCCCAGATGTTTTATCCTGGGCACATTGCCTCTTGAGAAACCCCTCTTCTCTTCTTAAACTGTGTCCACTCTTTACTATGAATACCACCACTGGAGTGCATATGAGGATCACCCAGAGGAACCTAGAGACTCCTGGCATATGTGGCGTACTGTCATATATCACCAGCAAGGCAGCCCACAGCTGCTTCAGGACCAGATGGAGAGACATTTCTGTGGCTACCAGCTGGCTCCAAAGGGCCTTGTGGCTCTGCCTCCCATCACCAGTGCCCAGCAACCAGGACTGACATCAGTTGGACTGGAGGAAGGCATGCCCAAGTTCCAGAAGACCCTACTGCATTCCTTTGCTTGTTCTATGGACAGAAAAGGAGACTACCTACACAGTACATGGGGGAAGTGGACAGGCTGATTCCATCCTGGAGCTAGGGCCCTCTGTCAGCCCACCTGGCCCTACTGCACCTCTAGAGGGTTATGGCAGGGCCATACTATTTTGTTCCTCTGCACATATGTCAGGCATAGGGGCACCTGTCCCTGAATGAGGTTCATTCCTCCCCATTCACAGAAACCTGGTCCCGGAGACCTCCTACCTCAAAACAGAGGGAGCCTCAGGTCTTTTGTCAATGGGTGGGTGGGGACAGGGGCATCAGACTGAAGGGTGTCCCCAGAGGTTTGAACCAAGAGAGTAGTTATCCACTTATAATGACACATGAGAAAGAAATACAACTGGCAGGGTCAGAGATTTTCGTGGATGTTCAGTGGAGCCTGTTTTCCTTGTAAAATCCATGTGTTCCTGGAAGTAGGTGAATATCTATGGAGATGGCCTATATCATTTTCCTTCACCCTGAAGAAGTCTTTGTGTACTTTTTACATGGCAGGTGTATGTCCAATAAATCCCTTCATTTTTGATCTGTGAGAGTCTTTATTTCCTCTTTAACATTTGAAGGGTAACTTCAGAGGGTACAGATTTTTAATTTGGTAGCTTTTTTATTCCATTCCAATCCTTGGTTGCATGATTTCTAAAGAGAAGTATTTTTGTATCCCATCTGTGTTCTGTACGTAAGGTGGTTTTTCCCAGTGGACCCTTTTCCCTTTCTTATTTTCTGCAGTTTATGATATGTCTTTGTACAAATCCTTTTTAGTTTAGTTAAGTAACCTCTACACCTAATGTGGGGCTCAAACTCATGACTCCGAGATCAAGAGCTGCTCTTCCATTTGAGCAGGATGCCCTCCATGTACAGATTTCTTGGTCTTTATTGTGCTTGGTACTCTCTGAATCTCCCAGACCTGTTTAGTGTCTTTTTAAAAAAATTCATAGCTGTTATTTCCTCTGACCTTTCTCCTGTTCCTTTCTCTTCTCCTGGCATTCCTTTGCAAATGTGTTATATACCTTGACTATTGTCCCACAGTTCTTAATTCTGCTTTGGTTTTTTTTTTTTCTCTTCTTCTCTTTTTAATTTGAGAAATTCCTATTGATTTACCTTTAATACAAGTTCCCTAATTCTGTCCTCAGCTGTGTGCAGGCTACTGATGAGCCCGAGCCCATCATCTTCATTCTTCACAATGTTACTTTTTTTTTAATGTTTATTTTTGAGACACAAAGTGTGAGCAGGGGAGCTATAGAGAGAGAGGGAGACAGATTTTTTTACATGGTTTTTTTTTTAATTTCAGCATTTTATCATTCTTTTCTAGAATTATCTCTCCTAATGTTGCTGATCTGTCCTTGCATGCTGTCTATTTCATCCTCTGGAAACCTGAGCATATTAATCATCACTGTTTTATATCCTTCTCTCATAACTCCAACATCTATGCCATGTTTGAGACTGGTTCTCATGCTTGTTGTGTCTCTGCAAACTGTTTTTTGCCTCTTAGTCCACCTTAACATTTTTACTTGTGAAACACCAGACATGATGTACTAGATATAAGGCACTGCCTTCAATGACAGGCCTCTATGGTGGGCGTGTGACAGGGAGGCATTCTTAGTCCCATCAGTCTGTCTCCAGTGCCCCGGAGCCCCAGGGTTGTGACCTCCTGCATGCTCCCAGTCCTTTCCCTCAGGCAGAACAGGAGAGCACGGGGATGAGGGTAGGCAGAGTTGGGTGTTCCTCTTTCCCAGGTCAGTTATGCTCTGGTAAAAACCCAGGTTACGCTCAGATTAACTAGATTGCCCTAAGGGCAGGCCTTGTTAAGAAGAACAGGGTACTCTGGTGAATTTCCAACCATGTTTTTCCTCTTCTTGCCCAAACTATGAGGGGATTTGTCTCAGATCATCACTGAGAGAACCTGGTAGCACTCCTGGAGTAAACTCAGAAAGACACGACACCCCCACCCACTGTGACTGAGTCCCCTCCTCCAGTATTAAATCCACCCAATGTACAGAGAACCTCTAGAAAATCAACAAGGACGTGAACTCAACAACACCATCAACCAACAGGATCTGAACAATATTTATAAATTGCTCTGCCCAACAGCAGAGTGCACGTTATTCTCAAGTGCCCATGTGGCGTGCGTTGGTGGTATAGTGGTGAGCATAGCTGCCTTTCAAGTGCCTATATGTTCCATATATTCAAGGAGTATATCCTGGGCCCAAAAAAGACCTCAACAAATTTAAAAGAATGAAAATCATTCAGACTGTTCTCTGATCACAATGAAATCAAACTAGATATCAAAAACGGAAAAAATAACAGGAACATCCAAACACTTGGAAAATAACATTTTTCTACATTATCCATGGGTTAAAGATAAAATCTCAAGGAAAGTTTAAAAAAATACATTGAACTAAATGAAAATGTAATATTTTAAAATTGGTGGGACACAGCTAAAGCAATGGAGAGGGAAATTTATAGCACTAAATGCATACATTAGAAAGGAAAAGTCTCAAAACAATAACCTAAGCTCTCACCTTAAGAACCAGGAAAAAGAATACAAAATAAGACCAGAGAATAAAACCAAAAGAATCATTCTACCCAATTTCAAGATACATAGCTACAGTAATCAGAAATGTGCGGTGTTGGTGAAGGGATAGAGTGAGATAAACGGAACAGAATAAAGGACCCAGAAATAGACCTACTCAAATACCCTCAACTGATTCTAGCAAAGGTGAAAAGCAGTCCAATGGAAAAGAGAGAGCCTTTACAGCAAATAGTGCTGGAGAAAGTGGGCTTCCATAGGGAAACAAACAAATCAATCACAACCTAAGTCTCATACCTTATACAAAACTTAACTCAAAATTAATCACGGACTGAAATGTAAAACTATAAAACTTTTAAGAAAAAGGAAAAAATCTCCAGAGTGTAAAGCTAGGTAAAGAGCCTTAAATTTGGCATCGAAACCATGTTTCATAAAGGAAAAGTTGATAAATTGGACATTATCAAACTTAATCAAAATTGTAAATTTGTACTGTGTGAACCCTGTTAAGAGGACAGAAAAGACTGCAAGCTGGTAGGAAATATATGTGAACCACACATCTGATAAAGGACTCAGATTTGAAATATAAAAATTCAAAATTTGATGCAAAGAAAGCAAGCAATTCAGTCAGAAAATGAGCAAAAGGCCTAAGGAGACGTTTTACCAAACACTGTACAGATGGAAAAATACATAAAAAGTTGTCATTAAGGCAATTCACATTAAAACTACAAAAATCTATCATTATACACCTATCAGAATGACTAAAATAAAATTAATCAGAGAGACCCCACCACCAAAAGCTGGGGAGGATGTGGAATGGATCAGTCCTACATTGCTGGTGGGAATGTAAAACAATAGAGCTAACTCTTTCAAAGTTAACAGTTTATTGTTTTAAACTTTTATTTAAATTCCAGCTAACATACAGAGCAATATTGTTTTTAGGTGTACAGTAGGGTGATTCAGCACTTCCACACAATTTCTTTTAAAACTAGACCTGCAACTACCATATGACCCAGTAATTGCACTCTTGGCATTTATCCTAGAGAAACTAAAACTTATGTTTGCTGAAAAACCTGCACATAAATGTTTATAGCATCTTTATTTATAATAGCCAAAACCTGGAAACAATCCAGATAGCCTTCCATGCCCAACTGGGTAAACAAACTAGTACATTCATACCACGGAACACTTCTGAGCAGTAAAATGGAACAAACTATGGGAACACAAAGCAACCTAAATGAGTCTCCAAAGAGTTATGCTGAATAAGTAACCAATCCCAAATAGATACATACTGTGTGGTTTCATTTATATCATGTTCATGAAGTGACAAAATCATTGCAATAGAGAACAGATTAGTGGTTGCTGGGGTCAAGAAGAGGCGGAGACGGGAAGAAAATGGATGTGGCCATAAAAGGGCATCATGAGGGGTTCCTGTGGCAATGGAAAATGCTGTGTCTTGACTAATGTTAGTACTCTGATTATAATATTATGCTATAGCTCCTGAAGATGTTAGCATTTGGAGGAATTGGGAAAGGGTATATGGGATTTCTTTGTATTCTTTTAATTGTATCTCAAAATGAAAAATTTATTATGAAAATAATACCCAGGTCTCATATTCCTGGATTCCATTCCCTCTGGAGCCAGGTGCTATGTCTTGCCTAGAGAATCAGAAAGAGTTTTATCATTGCTTTTTCTTCCCTCCTGTATAATCCTCAGCTGACCCTGACACTCTATGCCATGGACCCCAGAAGTATCAAGATGTGGCTGTGGCGCCACATGTTCTTTTTGTCAGCCAGACCGAGTTTTCCGTGCTATGCCCTGAAAGCCCCTTCCTCTTCTGCTCCCCACTCCGTGAACATCTTGGACACACAAAGCTCAGGAAACAGTGATACAAAAGCAAACTACCTGCATAAATGATGAGACAGGCTCAATTATTTTGTTATTCTGAAAACTGTTCAAATTGAATTCATTATTAATATATAACGATAGTTCTGGTTGTGAGACATTTTTTAAATGCAAAATACATGATATGATTGTGGGTTTTATCTTTTACATTGAAAATTATGTTGAAAAATATAGAGCCATCACTTCTGATTTTAAATCTTGCCACCTCTTTTTTTTAGTATTCATGTCACAAATCTTTATGTCTCAAGGAAACAAAGAGAGGTATGCTTGAATTGCAAAATCTTTCTTTTGTTAAATGCTTGCTTATACCAGGTTAGCAGAACCATCACTGGTGTTCTATTCATGGTACCGTGGAGGTTTTGTAGGGGGAAGGAAAAGAGGAAGCAGACTTGGTGGACCTACTATTGAATTGTGTTCTACAGGTGCCCTTTCACCATTAAACCAATAAAAGAGCTTTAACAAACACTATACAGCAGAGGGAAGGGAGGAAAGAAAGGCAAACCAGGAAACAGACTTTATTTTCTTTTTATTTTACTTTACAGATAATGAGTAG
>PJEM01012225.1:0-48380 GCA_004023845.1 Helogale parvula | reverse complement strand
CTCCAGATGGGACCTATGCCCAAGTCAACTGCTTGGTCTCTGAAGACCCTCCAGATGTGACCTATGCCCAGCTCAACTGCTTGACCCTCAGGCGGGAGACCAGCGGACCCCCGTCCTCCCAAGCAGAGGACCCCGCAGCAGAGCCCAGTGTGTATGCGTCACTGGCCATCCGCTAGCCCAGGCAGGACCCTCATACCACACTCCAGGGGTCTGGAAGGCAGAGGAGCTGCCCACAGTGAGTGCTACCTGACCCCAGCCAGCCTGGAGGCAGGACAAGGACGACTACTGGGATCTTCTGCAAATTGTTCTAGGAATTCCCATCATTACACAGCTCATCTTACAGTTCCTTAAAGGGACCCTGCCACTGCAAGGATTCCACCTCAAGTGCCAACCCTGGGTGTGGGGGCAGGGCAGGACCTACCCACCAGCACTAGGATGCAAGGACTCAGGAGGCCCCCCAAAGCCACAAGACTGACTCATGGGCAGCAGCTGCAGCCCAGGAGTTGCTCAAGGCCAAGGGCTTCTCATTTCCTGAGACCAAGGCCTTTCTTCTCCTTCCTGAAGTAGAGAAAAGGGAAGCCCATCTCCCTCCCGGCCATGAATGTTCAGAAACTCCAGATGCAGGGGGAGGGAAACAGGGCACCTTCAATGTCCCCTTCCCACAGACACTAACTGGGACTTACCCATTTCCAAACCACACCAGAATGAGCTAATAAGCCAGCTGATCTTCTCAAAAGGCTCCCTACCAAGAACCAACCACAATAGATCATCTCCACCAGTGACCCAGGTTCAGCTCTCCTCTCCCACCCAACATTAACCCATACCCCCACTGCTACTTCCTGTTTGGAAAGGACTCCACCTGACCCCGATGCAAATAGCTGGCTTGACTCCCCACTGCCCCAACCAGGACTGCCAGCTGGCAGGCTCCCCAGGCCCTTCTAAACAAGAGGTCATGCTCCAAGTGTCAACCTCCTAGTTCAAGGAAGCCTGGTGAGGGACCCAGCCTGGGCTTTTCCTACCACAGAAACCTGTGTGTTCAGAGGAGGAGAGACAGACACCAATAAACACCAGTTCCAAGGGTTGATTCAGTTTTATTTTCTGACTAGAAAACCAGGCAATCCGGGGGCCCAGGGACTTTGGGTGGGTGGGCTCAATCCTCCTCCTCGTCATCTCCGGCTCCAGCCCCACCCTGGCCCTTCTTGGCATTCTTCCTCTTCACGCGACCAGGGCGTCCACCCCCGTATGGAGAGCGGAGGGAGAAGTCGATGTGCTTCTGGGAGTCCAGGCGGACAATGAAGGATGGGATGTTCACCACCTGCTTTCGGACCCTGGAGGGGGGATGGCAGGTGAGGGGATGTGGGATGGGACCTCAGGAGGAGACCCTACATTTGGTAGAGTGGGTGCCGCTGCCACCACAGCACCCGTGTATTAGAAGAGCGTCAGAGCATCACCAGAGAGAGGGGTTTCCTGCATCTTACAGAAGCAGAGACATTCACAAGGAACTCCCATGCGTGACCACAAAGTAAGGAGGTGACTCGGCAGCAATTCCAGGATCTGATTTTTCAAGTTCAACTAACTGTGCTAGCCACTGAGCTTCAGCATCTAAGGTGCAGCTTCAGTCTTTCAAGCAGCCACCCGAGCCCAGGTTCTCTGGAATCTGACGAAGGGCAAACGGAGCGCAGACACAAAACCCTTCTGCCCGGACAGTTGCCCCCCGGAGCTGGCCAGACCCCTTGCAGTCCCTGGCACTCGAGCATCAAACCAGTCTGTGGTGAGCTGACCAAGTTAACACCGACACTGTGCAAAAACGCAACAGCTGCCAGGTGTGGGCCCAGCAAACAGCTGGACCCACGAACCCACTCAAGCCAGCTGAGGCCCAACGGCCGCTCAGCTGGGTGCGCCCAGGGCGGTTACCTGTCCAGCTGCCTGCACGGCTGCAGAAGCCTTCACAAGGTGTACGGCTCAGGCCGCAGTGAGCCTTGCGCTGGGCTAGGGGGAGGACGAGGCTGTCCCCAGCACCCCATGAGCTCTTTGCTGGGGCCAATCTGTACCCTCAAGGTGTTCACACCTGTCACCTCCGAGGGCTGCACGGGAGGTAAGGACACCAAACTCAGCAAGGGCAAAGAGCCGAAGGGATGAGGTACTGAACGGATTCCGGGAGCCCAGAGGAGGTACCTGATGTGGCGCTGGCGGATCAGCACGCGGGCATGGTGGATGGACTTGGCCAAGCCCAGCTTGAAGACCTGGGTCTGCAGGCGCCTCTCCAAGAAATCCTCAATCTTCAGGCCCAGGATGTAATCCAGCTTCATCTTGCCCTCGTCCAGCACCCCAATGCGCACAAGTCGCCGCAGCAGAGCATTACCTGGTAGGGAGGGAAGGCGGCGCCCGGTCAGCTTTCTGGATCACGTCAGACTTCTTGGGAGCTCCCTACCGTGGAGGTGGGACCAGTGGGAAGTGGTGGAAGATCCGACACAGTGGCCACTGTGACCCCCACAATCCTCATGGTCACAACTGCCTTACCAAGGAGGGCAGGTGACCACACACCCCTTTGTTCTCTGACACAAGCAGACCCTTCCTGAGCCGTCAGATAATCCAGCAAGAGGCCTTACCCTCCCCACGAGAGACTAAGTGCTGCTGTTGCTCACCACTACTCCCACAGCGAAGCGCAGTGGTCAACGCCTAACCTGCTGGAGTCGAGAAACCATCACCCGCAGTCACATCTGAGGCTCAACCACCCTCCCTGACAATACAGGGCTGTGAGGACCTAGCTTCTACGACCGAGAGGGAGGCCGCAGACTCGGCACGTGTTTAATGAGTAGGTCTTTGCTCGATCATTCTATCTGTGGTTTCCTGCCGAGAAACTATGGTTTTTATGCCAACAATGCACGGCAGGCAGTCACGTCCTCCTGCCAGTAACCTCCAGGTGTGGGCCTTGCAACCTGCCCACAGTGGCCAGCCCTTAGGCTTTCAGGGGGCAAACCCCGTCCCCAGGGCTCATAGCCAAATAACACCTGGACACTGGGGGAAAAGCCCAACTTTGTTTTTCATTAAAAAGGATTAGTTTAATTTCTCATGAAATGGCCATATTTTTCGTTTTAGTAAAACAATTCAAAGAAGTTCTATACTGCTGGGCACTTCCCATACTCTTGGCATTATCACCCCTTTGCCCCTGGAAAAATGCAGTGAGTCTATCTAGCACAGCTAATGGAGAAACACTACCCCCACCAAAAAAATACAAAATCCCAAAACCACACACAAAAAAACCCCAAAACGTTAAAAGAGAAAGACACTCTATGCTTATGGTCTGGAAGAGTATTAATAAAATACGTCTGACTCTTGATTTTGGCCTAGGTCATGACCCCTGGGTTCATGGGACTGGGCCCTGCAGCCAGCTGCGTGCTGATAACAGAGCCTACTCTGCCTCCCTCGCTCTGCCCTGCTCCTGGCTCTTCAAATAAAGAAGGGAACTGCAAATCAAAATGACATTGAGGTCACCTCACACCTGCCTAAACAGTATCAAAAAATTAGAAAGGGAAACCGCACCCACTGTTGGCGGGAAGGTTAAATTGGTGCTGCCAGTCTGGAAAACAGGATGGAGACGCCTCAGAAGTGAAAAACCGAGCCCTGATGACACAGCAGTGTCACCTCTGGGTATCTATCCCAAGAAAACGAAAGCGCTAACTGGGAGAGCCACTCCCCAGTGCGTGCTGCAGCATCACCTGCCGTAGCCAAGACACAGGCACAACCGAAGTGTCCATGGATATTTGTGAAGATGCAGCACACACACAGTGGGCTATCACTCAGCCATAAACAGGAACGAGGGCTTGGCGCTGTAACACAGACCCCGAGGTCCATGCCAAGTGCAATCAGACAGTCCATGATCTCACTACTCACATGTGAACTATACCTTGGTTACAAAAAAGATGTTATTCAAATATTAATACAAAAGATACCCCCCCCCCCACACACAAACAAAACCAGTTTGGGATTACCTACCAATTAGGACACTTTTTGCCTTTTTTGTCCTTATGCTGGAGAACAGAAACTTGACAATAATCCAAAGCTTACAATCTCTTTAGAGAGTTCTATGTAAAATAAACCATCAATCACTCAAAAAATGTTCTTTCCCATTTACGTGACAACCATACACACATCCTTAGAGAGCGAAGTGGGCCGGCCATTCCATCCACACCAGGATGCGACATCGAGGTATAACTAAAATAATCTTTGGTGCGCATCGAATTAACTTTGCACCTAGTCCCACCCAAGCATCCACAGGGGAGGGGATTCCTGAATTTTCAGGATCACAAGATCAATCGGTGATGCTTAAACACGCTCCAGACCTTTCTCAACCTCTAGCAGGAATCAACATCCAAGCTTAATGAGGAGAGCTCAAATATGAAAGCAGGTTCCTTCTCAGCCAGACTGAGACAGAAACCAAGCTAGTCATTCGACTGAAAGTTTAGAAAAAAGCCAGCACGATTCCCAGGCCGGCTTTCCACCACAAACCAAGCTTCCCTAAGCGCAGGCCCAAAGTAGTATCAAGAGAGCCGTGAGGCAGCCGCCCCCAGGAGTTACCACAGAACAAGTGAACTGCAGGGCGTGTACATTTTATAGGTAGAAGCTTTTAGAGCATTCGGGGTACTCCGGGTCATCAGTTATCTGACTTCTTTCACATCCCGAAAATCTTTCAACGGTTGGTCACGTTCTCTAAGCTTCCTGGCAACTCTTCTCCGTCCACCCCATCACTGAGTTCACCCGGACTCTGGAGCCTGCCCTCCAGACCCACGGGGAGGCTCACCTGTAAAACGGGAATATCATAAGCTACCCGTGAAGCTGTTCTGTAGATTAAATAACTTAGGGGAAAAAAAAGAGGCCCTTCGGAATCTTTATAAAATTCCGGCTGCTTTAACGTTGCTTCCATCTTAGAGAAATCCTAAAGCCTGAAGGTGACTGAATCAGCCGCTGCTCCAGGTAGGTGGTCAAGCTCCCAGTAATTTCCATTCCCTCCCGAAATTATCGTCCCACAGGCCACCTTGGTTCAGGCCTTTGAGAAAGGTCGCCGACCCCCTCAGAAAAGGAGACGACGCTTGGGGAGCCCCGCGTCACACGCCTACGGAAAAGAGGGGTATGGATCCAGACCCATTTTCCCCACAGGCTCCCCCTGCGCCCCGCGCCCGGCCCGGTTCACACTCCCTCACCTTCAAACAGCCGCCGCGGGTCCTTCTCGTCCAGCGTCAGCAGCTCCCGGGCAGCCTTGCGGATCTTGGCCAAGGTGAACTTCACCCTCCAGACCTCGCGCTTGTTGCGGAGCCCATACTCGCCTGAGGAGAGAGGGGCCTGGCTGCTGGCGGGTGGGCTCGGCCCCACGGCCTAGTGCCAACGCAGGGCCGGGCAATCCCGCAAACCGCCCCCAGCTCCGGTCGGCGGGACCTCACGCGAGAACACCAGCGGCCGCGAGCACGTGTGCGGCCTCCCCTACGCGCCGGCCTAGCCCTCCCCGACCCGGAAGCAGAAACCCGAGTCACGCCACTCACCGATCAGCTTCAACTCTTGGTCGAGGCGGGATTTCTCGAAGGGCCTCCGAGGGGTCACGTAGGTTTTGCGACAAACCCAGCTCCGGGCCACCGGCATGTTGGCGGCGAATGCCCCTGTGCGCCTGCGCGGGACGGAAACCCGGGCCCGTGAGGGTCGCGCACAGCGCCTGCGCAGTCCCACAACGCCGCCGGGGCCTCGCGAGAACCCTCCGCGATGACCCCAAAGCCGGCTCGACCGGCGCTACCGCTCCGCAGTGCTGTTCAACTACCTCCGACCTCCTTAACATACTCATTTACTGTCGGAAAGTCCTTACGGCCCTGCAACCCACACCCTGACTAAGGAGCCGGACACCGAAAATACCTTACCGTTGACTCCGAGAGCCGAGAAAGAGAAGCCCAGGCGGCCCGGCCCGCTTTTATAGCAACGCCGCCGCCTGGTGACGTCAGAGAGCGCGTCGTCAGCCTGCACCAATCAGAAGAGGCGGTGCCGGGCGGAGAAGCAGTCGAGAGAACAGGTAGGGCCAGAGCGTCGAGCTGAGCTTGAGGTCAGTGCCGGACCGGGGTAGCAACGCCCGCTTCCGCTGAAGTGAGGACAGTCGGGCGCCCCTGGGCGGTGACTTAACGCGACCCGCCAGCGAGCCGCTGAGTGGCGATGTCCACCTTCTCTGGGCTGCAGCCACCCTCGCTCTCGGGTTATAGGCACACCTGGGAATATTGGGGAGTTAATTCCAGACCACCAATAAGGGAATACGGCAAAAAAGCAAACTGAATTAATTTTTTGGTTTTCTAGTGGGTATAAAAGTTCTGTTCGAACTCTACTGTGGTTTGTTTCGTGTGCAATAGCATTATGTTTTTTTTTTTTTAAGTACATACCTTAATTTGAAAATACTGGGCCTCCAGGTGGTTCAGGTTGATTGAGCATCCCAGTCTTTCTGGGTCAAGTCATGATCCCAGGGTCATGGGATTGAGTTCCCAGTCAGGCTTGCACTGAGCACGAAGCCGGCCTGAAATTTTCTCTATCACCCTATCCCTTCTCCCTAACGCGAGTGCTCTTTTTCGAAAAATAGAATCTTAAAAAAACAAAAAACAAAAACACTTTATGGGGCACCTGGGTGGCTCAGTCATTGAGCGATCGATGTCTCTGGCTCAGGTCCAGATCTCGTGGCTCGAGGTTCCGGCCCTGTGTTGGGCTCTGTGCTGACAGCTTGCTCAGAGCCTGGAGCTTGTTTTGGATTCTGTGTCTCCTCTCTCTGCCCCTACTCCATTAGTGCTCTCTCGATAATAAATAAATATAAAAATAAAAATAAACGTTATTGCTAACGAATGCTAACCATCATCCGAGCTTTCAGGGAGACACGGCCCGTGTGTAGGTGGAGGGTCTTGTCCTCCATGTTGGTGGCTGCCGACTGGTCAGGGCGGCGGTGCTGGAGATGGAGTGACTGTGGCAACCTCTTCAAGACGTCAGCAGGGAAGTGTGCCACGTCAACTGACTCTTCCTGTCACAGTTTCTCTTTAGCAGGTGATGCTGTTTCCTACCATTTTACCCACAGTAGACTTCTTTCAAAACTGGAGTCCATTCTTTCCAATCCCGCTGCTCTGCCTAGTTCGTGGGACAGTCTCAGTCCTTCGCTGTCATTTCTTGGTATTCACGGCATCTTCCCCAGGAGTGGGTTCCACCTGAGGAAACCGTTTTCTCTGCTCATCCTTCAGAGGCGAGTCCTCGCCCACTGAAGTTTTATCGTGAGAACGCAGCCACTTACTCCCACTTTCAGGCTCCACTTCTAACTGAGATTCTCTTGCTGTTTCCACCACATCTGCCGTTACATCCCCCAGAGTCTTGACGTCTCCCTCAGCGTCACCCATGAGGGTCATAATCACCTTCTTCCAAACCCCTGTTAATGTGGAGATGTTGACTTCTTCCTGTGAATCCTGACTGTCCTTGGTGGCATCTAGAATGCTGAATCTTTTCCAGAAGGTTTCAACTGACTTTGCCCAGACCCATCAGAGGCATGAATCTCTGTCTATGGCAGCCACACGCTTAAGAAATGTATTTTTCTACCGCTAAGTCTTGAAAGTTGAAATTACCCCGTGATGCATGGGCTGCGGGGTGCGTGCTGTGTGCAGGCATGAAAACGTTCCTCTTGATGTGCATCCCCATCGAGCTCCTGGGTGACCAGGTGTGTTGTCAGTGAGCAGTCATATTTTGAAAGGTTCGTTTTTCCTGAGCAGTAGGTCTCAACGGCGGGCTTAAAATAGTCAGTTACCCCGCCGTCAACTGACGTGCTGTATCCAGGCTTTGCTGCTCCATTTACGGAGCACAGGCAGAGACCTGACACAGTCTTAAGGGCCCTAGGATTTTCAGAGTGGTCACTGACTTCCACTTAAAGTCAGCAGCTGCGTTAGCCCAACAGGAGTCAGCCTGTCCTCAGAAGCTTTGAAGCCAGGCATTGACCTCCCCTGTCTGGCAATGAGAGTCCTACATGGATCTTCTTCTGGTAGGAGGCTGTTCCGTCTACACTGGGGATCTGTTGTTGGGTGTAACCGCCTTCACGCATGATCTCAGCGAGCTCTGGGGAACTGGCTGCAGCTGCTCCATCAGGACTTGCTGCCTCGCCTTGCACTTGATGTTGTGGAGACGGCTTCTTTCCTTCAGTCTCCTGAACCACCTCTGCTAGCTTCAGACCGGTCCTCTGCAGCCTCCACGCCTCTCTCAGCCTCCACAGAATTGGAGGGAGGCAAGCCTCGCTCTGGAGCGGCACTCCCAGCATCCTTTGGGAGCCTTTCCTTTGCGTTTACAGCATGGCTGGCCGGCACCACAGGCCTGGCTTCTGGCTGTCTTGGCCTTGGACACGCCTTCCTCCTGGAGCTTAATCACTTCTGGCTTCTTCTGATTTACAGGGAGAGAGGTGTGACTCTTCCTTTCACTAGGACACTTGGAGCCCCTGGAGGGGTATTAATGGGCCTGATCTCACTGCCATTGGGTCTCCTGGAACAGGGAGGCCCAAGGGGAGGGAGGGATGGGGAAAGGCCGGTCGGTGGAGCAGTGGGAACACACACAACATTTATTAGGTTTGCCATCTTTTAAGGGTGTGGTTCGTGGCGCCCCAAAACATCAAAGACAGTGGGAACCTCAAAGATCATTGCTCACAGATCACCATCACAAATATAATAACCATGATAGAGCTTGAAGTATTGGGAGAATTACCAAAATGTCACCCAGAGACACAAAGTGGGCAAATGCTGTTGGGAGAACGACACCAGCATTTGCTTGACGCAGGATTGCCCAAACCTTCAGTAAAAAAACGCGGTGTCTGTGGAGCGCCTCAAAGCGAGGTGCCTTAAGATGAAACGTGCGTCTAACTGCGTTTAATTCAAACTTCTCCCAACTCTTAGTGGGCTCTGGGGATTAACCTAACACCTTAATCTATCACCTTTCTTTATCTTATTTTTTAATTTTATCTCAATCCAAGGTAGTTAACATATAGTGTAATAATGGTTTCAGGAGTAGAATTTAGTGATTAATTTCATCACTTACATAGAACACCCAGTGCTCATCAGTTACCCGTATTTCTTAAAATCTAAGTAAAGTAACAGTACACAAACATCGCTGGATGACACAACCAGTAAACACCCCCATCCAGACGGGGATCATCTGCTTTCGCTGCCTCACGTTTTGAAATACTGTGCACGCGGCCCGCGCTCTGAAGGGAAAGGACCCCACAGTGTGTCCTTCTGCCCTGTGCTCTCCCAGTGTCCCCAGCCCGCTCTTCCCATCCTCTTGGTCCCCAAAGAGGATGTCTGAAATGCCACTGCTTTATATTTTTTTAATGTTTGTTTGTTTATTTTTGGGAGAGAGTGAGCATGAGTGGGGAAGGGGCAGAGAGAGAGAGAGAGAGAGAGAGAGAGATGGTGGTGGGGGGGAGACAATCTCAAGCAGGCCCTGTGCTCCGAGGTGGAACCTGAACCCTTGAACCGTGAGATTATGACCTGAGCCAAAACTGAAGAGTTGGAGGCTTAATCAACTGAGCTCTCCCCAGGAGCCCCCAGAAATGCAATCATTTTTGGACATTGATGATGTGTCCAGTGACATTGCATTAATCCTTTACAGGTTAGAATAATGGATCTTTATATGATCTTTGATAGTCCATGCTTGCAATTTCGTGATCCATGAATAATCAATACAGTGTTATTCTAGCCATTCAGTGCTTATCACTTTTTTTTTTTTTTTTTTGCTTTCTTTAATTGGCTGGTTCCTTATTGAGTACAAGTGGCAGCACTGAACGTGGTTCTCTGAGTCCCCATCACAGGCCAAAGATTTCAAGCTTTTGCCTTTAAAAATTATCCCTCTTATAAATTGACGATCTATTTTATTAAAAGCTTTGCATCTGTTGATATGGTCTTGTTTTACTGTTTTTTGTTCTAATGTTTGAATTGTATTGATTGATTTTGAGTATGAAACTTGCCGGGCAGTCCTAAAAAAAAGAAATACCTCATGGTCGTGATATGTTACCTATGTGATAAATCGCTGAACCTTGTCTGTGGGTACTTTGTTTGGGAATCATACCTGAGTCAGTGCGAAGGAGCTCGCCGTGATTTTCCCGTTTTGTAGTTTCCTTGTCAGGTTTTCATGTTAATTTTTGTTTTTCCGGCCTGATCAAATGTGTAGGGGAGCATTCCTTCCTTCTGTGTTCTCTGGGGAAGCCTGTGTGAGTTTGGTGTGTGTGTGTGTTCACGTGTGTGCCCACATGCGTGCTCATGTGTCTGTGCAGGTAGGTGCGTGTGCGTGTTCACGTGTTCACGTGTGTAGGTGTTTCCGTGTCTGTGTGTGCTCGAGTGTGTCTTCACGTGTATGTAAGTCTGTTCTGGTGTCTGTGCGTGTGTGTTTCTGTGTTCATACATGTGTTGACCTGTTCACGTGTGTGTACATGCGTATGTGGTCACGTGTTTGTGTGTATTCACGTGCATGTAGGTGTGTCCATGTGTCTGTGTGCATGTGTGTTAACATGTTTGTGCATGTGTGTCCATGTGTTCAGACGTGTGTTCACATGTTTGTGTTCACGAGTATGCAGGTCTGCCCATGTGTGCGTGTGTGCGTGTGTGTTCACGTGTTTGTGTGTCTGTGTGTGTACGGGCCTGTGTGTCCACATGTGTGTTTGGCTGTTCACGTTTAGGTAGGCGTGTCCATGCACATGTGTGTGTCTCATGAGTGCAGCAGTGTTTGGAGGCGCTCACCAGTGAAACCTTCCAGACTCAGTTCTCTTTGTGGAAAGAACTTTAATTGTGTGCTCAACATATTTTATCCAGACAGCATTCAGAGTTTCTATTTACCCCTATTCCATCATTTTGGTAAATTACATTTTTAAGGATTTTGTCCATTTCCTCCACATTTTGTAATGTACTAGTGTAAAATCATTCATAATATAAACACAAGTAATAAAAATAAACATAATACATTCTGTTATGTACTTAAAGTCTATAGGATGTGATCCTGTCCTCACAATGAGAATGTGTGCACCCTCTTCTCTCTGTTTGTCTGTCTTGGCATTGTGGCCAGGATTTATGAACATGATTGTTTTCAAGGTTGAGCATTTGGGGCTTTATTGATTATGCTCTATGTTTTGTTTCTCCTCATTAGTAGCCACTTTTTTTTTAAAATTTTTTAAAATGCTTTATTTATTTTTGATACAGAGAGAGACAGAGCATGAGAGGGGGAGGGGCAGAGAGAGAAGGAGACACAGAACCGGAAGCAGGCTCCAGGCTCTGAGCTAGCTGTCAGCACAGAGCCTGACGTGGGGCTCGAACCCACGAACATGAGATCTGACCTGATCCGAAGTCAGAGGCTTAACTGACTGAGCCACCCAGGCGCCCCAGTAGCCACTCTTATCGCTGTAATTTCCTTCCTTCCACCTTCATTTGTAATAATTTGCTATTTTTTTCCTATTTCTATTTCCATTGGTACAATAGTTTGGGTCATTGACGTTTGAGGCTTTTTCTTTTCTAATACATTCATTCCTGGTTCTTAATTTTTTGTGTGCCATAGGTCTGATTGTAACAATAACATTATCATTCAGTGTAACCATTTTCTCATTTCATTCAAGGATTATTGAGAAGTCTGTCGCTTTATTTCCAAAATACAGGGCACTAGCTATGTCTGATGGCAGAATCTGGTGACTCCCCGAGGGTCCCAGGAGATCCTACTGGTCTATGTTTGGAGTCCAGCCTGGCTGGGGCCATGAGGTGGCCTCTGTGGGCAGCTCCTGTGCCTCCTGGGGACCCTGCGGTCCCCTCCTTGGAGTGTGGGTCCTTCCTGGGCTAGTGGATGGCCAGAGCAGCATACACACTGGGCTCTTCTGGGGGCTCCCCGAATTGGGAGGAATGGGGTGCACTCGTCTCCCGTCTGAGGGTCAAGCGGTCCAGCTGAGCATAGGTCACATCTGGGGGGGCGGCGTCAGATGCAGGAGCCTACAATAGGGGGCGTGAGAGGTGAGGTGTGTGGTTGTGGTCTGCAGTGGGGGGGAGCCTGGGAACCTGGAAAAGACGGACCCACCTGACTGTCCCTCTGCCTGTCTTCCCCTGCTTGTCTGTCTTCTGTGTCCAGCAATGCCCCTGACAGGGGGGGAGGAGAAGTGGCCCGTCCCCGACTGAATCTTGACCTTGAGTGGCTCACCTGGGCACACAGCATTCCTTGGGGGCCTTCATCCTGTGTGTTCTGCTGGAGACATACAATGAGGGGGAGGTTTGTCTTCTTGGTTCCACTCAGTGGCCTCAGTGAATTTTCCACACTGTTGCCAGAATGATGCTTTCAAACTTTTAGGCAGCTAGGTCAATTTCCTGGTGGACTCTTGAGGGACTTCCTGAGCCTTTGGGCATCTGGGTGCTTTCTACAGCTCTAAATCTATTCCTGACACTGTCTCTTGCTCATTGGCTCCCATCGCATGGCCCATCATCCCCCGTCTTCCTGAAAGAGCACGTTGCTGCTTCAGGACCTTTGCACCTGCTACCCCACCTCTTGCTGTATTTTCCTTAGCCACGCTTTGCACACAGGACACGGCCCGCTTCCTCGTGTACTGTCTGTCACCCACAAGGTGAGCTCCCAGAGTGTGGGCCACATCTGCTCACTGGTGTGCCTGCAGCACAGGTGGGCCTGGGAACCAGGGGCCTCTGTGCACATTTGCTGGGCGAATGGATGCAGGGGACTAGAGACCTGCGGTGATTCCTTTCTTCATGGACCCTCATGAGACCTGGGCGTGCACCCCAACAACCAGAAGTCAGACAGCGGGCGAGGAGGCAGTCAAGGGGGGTATGTAGGAGGTCCCGGGAGGTCACAGCAGGAGGACCCAGGGTGCCCAGGGAGGGAGAGGGCGTCTGTGGGACGCCGCTAAGACTGGGTGGTGTGAGGACACAGGCGTGCCCATTGGCTCCAGTCCGGCGCCAGGAGGGCCCTCGGGGTCTGGAGTCTCACCAGCTGGTCCAGCTCCACCCCCTGCTCAGGCTGTGTGTCTTGCACGGCAGCATCTGCTGGGGCAGAAGGGGCTGTGTCTCTTGGCAAGATCCCCTGAACTCTGACAGGGCCGCAGACCCCACCCTGCTCCCAGAGGGGGCGGTGGATCCCGTGAGGGGCTGAGGTCACACAGGCAGGAATGTGGTCCTCAAGCCCCGCCCCCAGCCCCATCCCCAGCCCACCAGGCTGCCCCGTTCCTCTCACACAGGGTCTCCTCCTGGGCTGCAGCAGCTGGCCTGGAGCTGCGGAGGAGAGGGGGGTTAGGGGACATAGAAGGGCAGACTCGTGGGGGTCTGGGGGTCTTCGGGCACGAGTTACCTGTCCTGTAGGCCTCTGTCCTTGGGCTCTCTGTCTGCGGCCCCTGCAGGAAGCTGGGAATCAGCCACGCCCTGGGCTGGGAAGTCACGACCCCCACCCCAATCCTGCCCCCTTCCTATGTGATCCCAGAGAAAAGGAACCCTTAAGACACACGGCCTGTGTTTTCACCTCTCCCGAGATGGCGAAGAGGAAAATACGTTACCCTGGCGCCTGGTGCCGACCTCGGGTGTGTTCTTTCTAGACTCTCTGACGTGAGACTCTGCAGAAGTGTCTTTCTACCTTGGCCTTTCCCACATCTGCTCTCCCTCTGGCTGGTGCCCTGAGCCACCCTCCATCCACCCACAGGACAGTCACCACCCCCTGGGGCTGGTCACTCCCGTCCCTTCTCACCTGGCTTCCTGCCTTTGCCCTGGCGCCGGCGACGGACGAGGAGGAGGACCAGGAGGCAGAGCAGCAGGACAAAGGCCCCCGCGGCCCCGACGAGGACGTACAGGTGCCAGTGGGGACCTTGGGCAGAGCCACACCATGAATAAGCCCGTGATGCCATTTAACTGAGTGCCTACTGTGTGCCAGGTGCGTGCTGGGCTCTGGGCATTCAGGTCTGATCCTGTCAAGGATCACGCAGCAGGGGACTCCCACCCTGCCCGCCCGCCCACTCCACAGACAGGAAACTGAGGCACAGAGAGGCTGATCACGTGTCCCAGGGGCCCGGTGTGGAGGCGGCAGGGCTGGGACTGGAACCCGGGCTGTGGGTTCCCTGTACTCTCCTCATGCTGCCCCCAGGCTGACACCAGCCTGGGGCTCTGGGCTCCTCACATGCAGGCGGGTGTGTCCCAGGGTCTTTCTCTGGGGCTGAGGGTCCTTCAATTTCCCCGCATTACCTCCCGACCCAGCCATGGTCCTCCCGCCCCTCCCCCTACAGGGTCAGCGTCACTGCTGCAGAGGGTCAGGCCCCCCATAGAAGCGCGACCTGGAGGGGCTTCCCGATGAGCCCTCCTCTCCCAGGGGGTCGGAGCCATGGTCAGAACTAAGGGGAAATCTAATCTGGGCCACGACTCTCTCCTTTACATGTGGGGAAACTGAGGTCCAGACAGGGGAGGGGCGTGTCCGAGCCAGTCTCCATAGGTGCCTGAGCTGACGGCATAACTCAGCCCCTGCTCCCATAGACCCACGTGCCTGACAGAGACCCTCACTTACCCACAGAGGCTCCTGGGGTCAGGAGGGGTGAGGGGTGGGGGCTTCCCCCCAGCTGGGCCCCCACCCTCTCCCTGTGCCGTGACCACCCAGCCCTTCCCCCGCCGGCCCGCCCCCCCCCACGTCCTGGCCTCAGAGCCCTGGGAGCCTGGTGGTCGCCCTGGCATCTCTGAGACTCTGGGAGAAAAGCCCTGGACAGATGTCACTGTGACTCACCAGCTGTGGAGCTAGGACCTGTGGGTGAGGGCCTGGGGTCTCCAGAGGATGCTGGGGAGAAAGGCAGTGGTTGAGTTGAGGGCTCAGCTTCCCCTAGAGACCCTTCGGTGTTCATAAGCTTCTTCTTTATGTGCCCTGTGGCCCCCAGGGTCCTCTTCCACCGCCTGGAGAATTCTGGTGACAGGGACAGGAAAAGGGCCGGGAGGGAGGACCCTGGTTCCCTCCTGTGCTCTGAGGGGTGGACCCCTCTGGTGACTTGTCCCAGGAGCCCTTTGGTCACGTCCCACCCCAGGGCCTCCTGGGCACAAGGCCCTGAAGACACTTTTGGGACACAGAGGGCACAGGGCTGGGGCCCCTCACCTGAGACCTGGAGCTCCAGGGGCTCACTGGGGGGTGACAACAGGAAGGGGGAGGTGCTCTGTGAGCCATAGCACCTGTAGGTCCCCCCCTGGGCTGAGGTCACAGGACTCATGGAGAATTCGGCCTGGTGCTGCCCAGCTCGGTCCTCTGATCTACGGCGCAGGGGGGGGTCGGCTGCCCCCTCCTTGGACAGGAGGAAGGTGTCCACAGGGCTCAGGGACCGACACAGCAGGGTCACGTTCTCTCCTAAGGTCACCATGGGTCCCGGCTGCACCGAGAGGGAGGGCTTGGAGGGGAGCTGTCCTAGAGAGAGGAAGGGGGGTGAGGGGCTGTCCATCCTTGTTCTGATCTGAGTCTGTCTGTCCTCTGAGTCTCTCCCCTTCCCCATCCCTTGTCTCTCTCTGTCTCCTTCCCTCCAAGG
This sequence comes from Helogale parvula, assembly GCA_004023845.1. Taxonomy (NCBI): domain Eukaryota; kingdom Metazoa; phylum Chordata; class Mammalia; order Carnivora; family Herpestidae; genus Helogale; species Helogale parvula. Next base: position 32,833 of record PJEM01012225.1, on the reverse strand, counting down.
GGACCCCACACCCCTGGTCCCAGCCACCTCCACATGGGGAACGCCCAGCAGGACTTGTGCAGAGTCTGGGGCCCTGCGTGAACCCGTGTCCCCTTACCTGTGACCAGGATGTCCAGGGGGTCACTGGGCGCCGACCACTCAGAGGAGAGGTTGTGTCCACCATAGCATGAGTACCGGCCCCCGAGGGAGCGGCTCCCTGGGCCCAGGGGGAAGTCGGCCCCAGAGAGCCCAGCCTGGAGCTGCCGGCCACGGTGCAAGGGAGGGTCACGTGAGCCCTCCTTGTACAGAGCGAATCTGTCATAGCTGATGTCAGAGCGACACTGGAGGGTCAGGCTCTGTCCAGGGGACACGACAGGGCCCTGCTGGGTCAGGAGGGAGGGCTTCCTGGATGCACCTGGGAGAAGACCAGCCGTGGGTTGAGGGGCTGTTTCTCCCCAAACCTCCCTTCTTCCGTCCTGACTGCAGGTCTCACTGTCTCTCACCCTCTGTGTCTCTGACTGTGAATTCCCTGTGAGCCACTCACCCCACCCTCGCATCTGGGGCTTCCTGGGAGCAGAGCCTCCTTAACCTGTCTGGTGCCTCAGAACCTGGATGGAGAAATATCAGAGTCTCTCACCTGAGACCAGGAGCTCCAGGGGGTCACTGGAGTATGTCAGCAGGAAGGGGAAAGTACTGTAGGAGCCATAGCACCTGTAGGTCCCCCCCTGGGCTGAGGTCACAGGACTCATGGAGAATTCGGCCTGGTGCTGCCCAGCTCGGTCCTCTGATCTACGACACAGGGGAGGGTCGGCTGCCCCCTCCTTGGACAGGAGGAAGGTGTCCACAGAGCTCTGGGACCGACACAGCAGGGTCACATTCTCTCCTGAGGTCACCGTGGGTCCTGGCTGCACCGAGAGGGAGGGCTTGGAGGGGAGCTGTCCTAGAGAGAGGAAGGGGGGTGACGGGCTTCCATCCTTGTTCTGATCTGAGTCTGTCAGTCCTCTGAGTCTCTCCCCTTCCCCATCACCTGTCTCTCTCTGTCTCCTTCCCTTCCTGGGACCCCACACCCCTGGTCCCAGCCAACACCACATGGGACACCCCCAGCAGGATGTGTGCAGAGTCTGGGGTCCTGCGTGAACCCGTGTCCTCTCACCTGTGACCAGAATGTCCAGGGGGTCACTGGGTTCCGACCACACGGAGGAGAGGTTGTGTCCACCATAGCATGTGTACCGGCCCCCGAGGGAGGAGCTCACCGGGCCCAGGGGGAAGTCGGCCCCAGAGAGCCCAGCCTGGGGCTGCCGGCCACGGTGCAGGGGAGGGTCACGTGAGCCCTCCTTGTACAGAGCGAATCTGTCATAGCTGATGTCAGAGCGACACTGGAGGGTCAGGCTCTGTCCAGGGGACACGACAGGGCCCTGCTGGGTCAGGAGGGAGGGCTTCCTGGATGCACCTGGGAGAAGACCAGCCGTGGATTGAGGGGCTGTTTCTCCCCAAACCTCCCTTCTCTCGTCCTGACACCTGGGCTCACTGTCCCTCACCCTCTGTGTCTCTGTGAGATCCCCGTGGGCCCCTTACCCCACCCTCTCGTCTGGTGCTTCCTGGGAGCAGAGCCTCCATAACCTGTCAGGTGCCTCAGAACCTGGATGGGAAACATCAGAGTCTCTCACCTGGGACCAGGAGCTCCAGGGGGTCACTGGGGTGTGACCACACCTGGGGGGTGTTGCTGTAATAGCCATAGCATCTGAACGTCCACCTGAGCCTGGGGGTCACGGGGCCCACAGGGAACAGGGCCTGGAAGTGCCCACGGGTGTGCCTCTGGGCGTCCAGGGTGGAGGAGGGCCTGGGTTCTCCTTCCTTCATCAGGACGAACCTGTGGAATCCCCTCCATGAGCCACACTGGAGGGTCACCTTCTCTCCTGAGGTCACGACCGGGCTGGGCAGGGCTGAGAGACTGGGTTTGCCATGGAATCCTAGCAGAGGAGGAGGGGGTGTTAAATGGGGCTCAGATCCCCCCACAGTATCCCCAGGGCTGGGCTGTGAGAGGGGGACACCCTGAGAGCAGACCCCCTCCCTGAGGGCAGAGCATGGGGCTGGGACCCCAAGGGGCTTGCACCTGTCACCACCAGCTCCAGGGGGTCACTCTGCTCTGACCAGCCAGAGGGACTTCGATAGAGACAGCGATACCGTCCTGCATATGCATCTGTCATGTGTGTGATGGAGAAGTTGACCTTGTTCCCAAGCTTCAGTGTAGGCAGTCTGTATATTGAGCTGTCTTTATACACATGGATCTCCTGGTACTCCAGGGTCCCCTGACACCAGATGGTCACAGCGTCACCCAACGGGACCACAGAGCCTGGCTCAGCCCACATGGTGGGTTTGCCAAGGTTCCCTGGAAAGAAGCAGAGGCTGGATCACAAGCCCTTCCCCACCCCCAGTTCCCAGCTCAGCCCCAAACCCCAAGACATCCCCCCTCCATCCACCCAGAACTGCTGTTCTCTTTTCCCATCTGCCTGGTGGGGAACCCCTGTCCCCAGTGAGGAGGTGGAATGGGACCCCTGGGGACACACTCACCTGCCTGTGCTCGGGTCCTGGGGCCCACACTCAGCCCTGAAAGAGAATCCCTGTGAGAGTTTGTCCCGAATCCTGAGATGAACCCTTTACCCCATGAGCCTCCTGTGCCTGGGGTCTCTGACAGCCCAGGGCCTGGCTGGGACACAGGTCCCTCCCAGCCCAGGGCGTCCCCTCCCCTCCTGAGGTCTCACCAAGGAGGAGCAGGGCCGTGAGGGTGGGGGTCATGGCGTCTCTGCCTCTGGCCCCAGCTGCTCACAGGTTTGGGAACTCGGTGCCCGCAGGACAGACAGAAGCACAGGGTGTGTCCACTCAGAGGCTGGTTCTTCTGGTCATGGGGTTGTCATGTCACAAGCCCCACAGGAAGTGGAATAGCCCTAGCCCAGAGGCCCAAGTGTGGTTTCCATGGCGGTACAACAAGTGGACCCAAGGCATCCTGAGAAGCCCCGTCCAGGTGAGGAGACCACGGCACATCCTTCCCTCCCAGAACCTCCCTTATGGGGTCTCCTTCATTCTTAGCCCATCCCAGGGGTCCTCACCTCACACGGGGTCCCAGGCCCCAGAGATGCTTCAGGCAGGAGGGGTCCAGCTCCTCTGCGACCTAATGTCAGTGCAGACACAAATGTGACATTTTTGCAAGGCTCAGGTCAAGGTCACTGAGGTGATGCACACAGAGGAGAAGTGCAGGGAAATAGGGAAGGAAACAGAAACCCTCTCTTGGCCCCAGAGTGTGGGCTTTGTGTCTATCTCGGCCTTCCTGGGCTTCTCTAGTTTCCTGTGTCATCATCCCCCCTTCTTGAGAATATGTCTGTGAATCCCTCCTGTCTCCACAGTGCCCCTCGTTCCTGGCCAAGGCTGCCCTAGCCATTCTGGGGTCCGGCCTGTAAACTTTAGGGGACACCTATTTGGGCAGAGGTCACATTTTGAAGGAAAACAGATCTTCACTGAAATATTCCTGGGTCATCCACTGTCAACATGACCTTAGGTGGTCGTGTTCTCTCTCTGAGCCTCAGTTTCCCCGTCTGAAGCATTTTGTCCTGACCCACAAACCCCAGGGTGGTTGTGGGGATTTGGTGCTGGGTGCATGAGAAGGATGAGTCACCGTGAGTTTCCAGACCCAGTGAGATGAGCCTGGGCTGTGTCCTGGTGAGGTGATGGGATCCTGGATTCTGACTCTGCAATCAGCTGGCTGGTTGATGCACCCACTGGAGACCTTGTCTGCTCTGAGCGCCAAGATTGCCACTCACAGTATGTGTGAAATATGCAGCCAGGGACAAATGTAGAGAAACGGGAAATGAGATTTCCAGAACTGGAGTTGGAACCACAGCAGGGAGAGAGAACAAAGCCAAGTTCCCACTGGTGCTGCGATCATGGAGGGTCATAGGGAGGGATTTTCCATCCTTGTGTGTGGTCTCTAGAGGGACCCCACGGTTTTCCTACGGGGGACCTCTCAGGACCCCTGGGGAAGTTTGGAAGCTGGGCTCCCCACCCTTATTTTTCTGCATGGAAATCTGGACCACGTGCCCCTGGTCCGTATTGAGTAACCCGCACCCCCACCCCCTGTGGCCTCAAACAGACTGAATCTGGGGTGTCAGCCAGGGCATGTGTCCCATGCGGGTGTGCATGTCTGAAACGGACTCTCATGTTTGGGTCAGACAGTGTCAGTGTACAGTCGGGAGAGGTGTGAAGGTTAATACAGGGAAACTGCACAATAAAGGATCGTGATGCCCGAGGGGCAGCTGCCCCACCTCACCTCCCTGGTCAGGAATCACCAGTCACTGACCCCACAGAGTAATCATCAACAGTACGGGATCCTCATATACAGGCCCGATCAGAGATTTCCGGGTGGAGGCAAGAGCAGGTGGAAGAGGCCTTTGCTCCCCCTGGAGAATTCCGTCCAACATTCCTGTCCTGAAAGAAGTCTGCTCTTCAGAGTCCTGTGTAAACAGTGGTGACGTCATCCTACTTCCCTCATTCCCAATGATGTAAATACAAATGTTGACTTGTGATTATTTTATATCTGTATGGAGTCACCCCTTATCATTGGAGAAGTTACCTTTATGAAAATATATTTCAGGAAGGAAGTGTGGGATGGAAGTTGTGCAGACTGGGGCTTTGCTGACTCCTCCCACCAGCAGGAAACCCAAGGACGCATGTGCAGTGCTGCTTGCTGGCCAGCCCGCCCCGCAGGCCTTGTGGCGGCACACGCGTTGAACAGTTAACTGTGCCGGACGACTGCAGCTTCACTGTGATCATGAGCACAAGGAGGAAAAGAGGGAACTAGGGTGAGGGAACATGACTCTTTCCCTGGACCCCGATTGTGAGTTTTCTCCGTGCCAAGAGGCCCCGTCATAGATTTCCCTTTTATTCTTGCAACAGCGTCAGCGCATCTTGCTAGAAACGTGGCTCTGAGTGGTTTCTGCTCCTTGGTGCCCCTTGTTTCTGTTTGCAGTTACCCCGCATTGCTCTGGTCCTGCCTTCAGCTTCGGGGTAGACGGTTGGGTTTGTGTTCTGAAAATGAAGGAAACCTGACCTTTGTGTAAGGTTTCAACTATCATCCAGGGCCGTTGTGACCTTGGGTACCATCAGCCAGTTTCTGAGCGTCAGTTTCCTCCTTGGGAGAGGCTGTCTCAAACCTCAGTTGTGAGCGCAGCTGAGGGGTCAGTGTTGTCATGGTCTTGGGGAGGTTCAGTTTTGACTAATTTCAGATCAGGTGAAGAGTGTGCGATTGGTGCATGAGAGGATGCGGTGTCTGACTCCTCTGTCCAGGTAGAAAATGGATGGACTCTCTATGAGCCCTGGATGATGCCTAATACTGAAAGATGATATTTACATATTTCTGAAAAATAATGCCACAGCCAAGAGCAGAACAAGAGAAATTAATATTCTCACATTGAGGAACCTCAACAGATAAAGGAGGTCAAATCTGAGTAGCCATCGTGTGTGGGACGAGCAGAGGGGCAGCACTGTGGATTATCAGCTTTGAGCCATGGGCACATGGATTCATGAGAGAATTCACTGTAGTACAGGAGGAAGTGGACCTGTGAGTGTGAGCCCTACATTGGACCCATCCCTGCCAGACACAACCATGCGAGGACACTGAGTCTGTGGGACTCGATTACACAGGGCAGAAACAGCCGCAGGCATGTATGCCCACCTCAGGGTGAGTGATGACTCCTGGACAGCTGTGGGAGGAAACCTGTGTGGAGAATGAGCAGAGTGGAAATTCAGCCTTCCAGCAAAGTGTCTGCAAACCAAAGAGGAGTCCTGATAACAAGAAACAGTGCTACAACACGGTTCTAATGGTCACTGAGAATGCTGCTCTCATATCCGTGGACATAGTGGTAGGAACATGTAAACTTGCCTTAAATTAAGCTTTGTTTCATATCAGAAAGGTGATGGAGGAACTTGAGTTTTAAAGAAAACCTTCATTTTTGAGAAAGAGACAGAGAGAGAGAGAAAACATGAGTGGGGGATGGGCAGAGAGAGGAGACAGAGGATCAGAAGAGGGCTGTGGGCTGAAACCAGTGAGCCTGACGCAGGCCTCAAATTCACAAGCCCAGAGATCATGCCAGAGCCCAAGTGGAACGCTCGACCACCTGCACCACCGAGGCACCACAGGAGCTGAATTTTTTGAGAGAAGAATATGATTTATAATTGAAGAAGAGACAATTATAGAACTGATTAGAAATTTTCATGGTGAAAAATCCAGTTGAATGAATACCTTCAGAGCTTTCATTCTATCAAGGGGAAGACATGGCTGAAGCGTTCATCAGGATGCTGGAAAACAATATTGAGGAAGTGTTCCAGACTGCGGAATAGTGAGGACAGAGATGGAGATTTCAGGTCCTTAGGAGTAGAATGAGGAGGGCCCAGGTCACATCTCCTGTGTCAGAAGGGAAGGACGGGGAATGCTGTCTCCCAACCGCCCAAGGAGCAGGTAGCTGGGCATTTTCCAAAGATGAGGAAAGACCATTTAAATGCTAGTGGTCACACATTTAAAAATGAAACCTGTGTGTTGACACATCATAGTAATATGAAGAATTCCTGGGTTTTTAGATTTTAAAAAGCTTACACTGGATGGTACATGTAAATATCGTTAATGTTATTCTTTGTGAATTTTGCCTCAATTGAAAAGTATGCAGCGAAGTCTGGTTGGGTGTACAAAAGCATCCTAAAATTACTTCCTGGGGAAAATGCAAATACTCATCTAGGCTACATTTCCCAAAGCAAAAATTATCGCCAGAGCTATTGACTGATATCTCCAGGAATTAAGTGTTGGTGGCGACTCTGCGGAGACAAATTCCTAAATTCAGTGGATCCAGTCACCATATCTGCCCTGTTAGAACTCATGTTAAAGTCACCAGGTCAGGCTGTGCCTTTAGGAGAAATGCGGAGGTTTTGTGGGTTAGTCCCTCAACCACCAGATGGATTTCATCTCCAAGCATATGGGTCTTGTCCTTTCCTTGAAATGAGAAAAAGTTATGAAGTATCTGGATAAAGAGAGAGAACACTATCTTCCACGGGAAATCTTAATGGTGACTTCCAAAGTCTTCCATACCATCCATTCTTCCCCAACTTCCATTTTTAAATAAATATTCCTCACAGAAAAAGAACCCTGGGAAGTCAAAAACAAGCTGTGAGAATGAAGGGTATCTTAGTACATGTAAAAAATGAGTACTTCAGTAAAATGGCAGAGGTCATTCAAAATTTTTAACTTATTACTGCACATTCACAGATTAGTTGATCTCCTCAGGCCTAGATCAAAGCACCATCTCTATAAAAAGAAGACCCACGTGCAGTCACTATAAAATCTCATGTAAAAAAAAAAATCCTTAGACACGTCCTCAATGAATAAAGCGTGCTTTACTATTAATATTTAATAAAATTAGTTGAGAGGAATGGAAATACTTAACCAAATTGAATGTAAAACAAAAATGTTAAAGAACAATTATTTTCTCAATTGAAATAATTCATTCACGTAGAAGATACAGCATTTACGAACTCAACTTGATCTAGCCACACGTCCTTGAACTATGTGAAGCAAAAGTCGTTACATAATGGAAAGTCAATGAAACATTTGTAAGCTTCTGTGGATGAAAAGAAAATAAAATGTAAACGATAGAGGCACAGTGACGTCACAAAATGGCGATGTGGAGGCCCTGGACTCTGTCCCCCAGTGAGATTGACAGCTACCCACGAACATAAAAAGCTCTGGAGGAGCTCTGGAGTTCACTTGAGTAACATCAGTAACAGATGACTTTACTGCTCACCAGAGAAATGTAAATCAAACCCCCTATGAACCTGTCAGAACCTGTCTGAATGGCTATTATCAAAAACAGAAGGGACAACAACGTGGTGAGGATGTGGAGAAAAGAAAATCCTGTATGTTTCTGGCGAGAATATAAATTGGTGGAGCCACTACAGAAAACAGTAGGAAGGTTCCTCAGAAAGTTAAAAATGGAACTGCTGGGTGTTCTGTTGCCCTCAGTTCTGAGTATGCATCCAAAGGAAATGAAAAGTGGACACACACACACACACACACACACACACACACACACACATATATATATAGAGAGACAGACAGACAGACAGAGAGAGGGAATAGATCTTAGGGAATAGATCTTCAATGTTCTCATCACAAAAAAAGGACATGGTAATTATGTGATGTGAGGGAGGTGTTAACCAAAGCCATGGTGACAATCACTTTGCAGTGTACAAGTGTGTCAGTCAACATCTGTACCCTTCAAATTTACACGACGTTTATCACGTGTGTTCCCCCCACCGCACCTCCCTCTCAGCTTTCGTGTCTCACAGCTGAAGTGAGGCTCCTGTAGGCAGCATATTGTTGGGTGTTTCTTCTTATCTCTCAGCCAGTCTGCCCTTTGATAACCCATTTACATGGAAAGTGGTCACCGATATGTGAAGACTTAGTATTGCCATATGATCAATGGTTTCCTGGCGCTTTTGCAGTTTCTTTGCTCCTTCCTTGCTCACATGAGGTGATAATAGGATCGGAGAAAACAGATTCGCAGACTGTCCTACAGGAGAACTTTTGATGTAGAAATACTGCAGGAAAGGGTAGCCATTCTTCCTCATGAACTTTCTTCAAGTCCCTCTCAGTGGGGACAAATAGGAGGCCAAACATGCTAGTACCATTCAATCTGGATCTGAATGGCTCTGGGTTGCACACTACTGCCCAGTGAGGTTGAATTTCATCTCTGAAGTAACCCCCATAATATCATTGATGACCTCCATCCTAGTTCAGAATCATGGGGAATGCTGTGGGGTCTGACACTCACAGGAGCCCAGTTAAAATTTTGTCTGATAAATAGTTTGTCTGATAGAAGTCTGACTACTCATTAGCATGATAGATGGTTCTCTGTCCCTCACTTTCAATCTGCAGGTGTCCTCAGGTCTAAAATGAGACTCTTGTAGGCAGCATATAGATGGGTCTTGTATTCTAATCCATTCAGATACCCTATGTCTTTTTTTTAAGTTTAGTTATTTTGAGAGAGATAGAGAGAACGAAGTGGGGAGAGGCAGAGAAGGTGGAGAGAGAGAGAATCCCAAGCGGGCTCCTCACTGTCAGTGCCAAGCCTGATGAGAGGCTTGAACTCATGAACTGTGAGATCATGACCTGAGTAGAAACCAAGAGTTGTATGCTTAACTGACTGAGCCTCCTAGGTGCCCCCTATATCTTTTGATTAGATCGCTTAGTCCATTTACATTTAGAGTGATTATGGAAAGATGAACTTAGTGCTACTGTGTTGCCTGCAGAGTTGGTGTTTCTGGTGATGTTCTCTGGTCCTTTGTATTCTTTGTTGCTTTTGGTCTCTTTGGTTTTGTTTTGTCTTTTCTGCAGTCAGAGAGTCCCCCTTATAATGTCTTACAGGGCAGCTTTAGTGCTCATGAACTCCTTTAGTTTTTCTTTGTCTGGGAAACTGCCTCACCTATTTTGCATGACAAGCTTGTTGGATAAAGAATTTTTGGCAGAAATGCTGATGCAAAGGAGCACATGTACCCCAATGTTCATAGCGGCACTGTCAACGATAGCCAAAACATGGAAAGAGCCTAAATGTCCATCACCTGATGAATGGATCAAGAAGATGTGGTATATATATACAATGGAGTATTACATGGCAATGAGAAAGAATGACATATGGCCATTTGTAGAAAAGTGGATGGACCTTGAGGGTGTCATGCTAAGTGAAATAAGCCAGGCAGAGAAGGACAGAAACCATATGTTTGCACTCATAGGTCTAGCAGGAAAACAGGTGAAACCTAATGGAGGACCAGGGGGAGGGGAAGAGGGAAACAGAGTTGGGGAGAGAGAGGGAGGCAAAACCTGAGACACTATTGAATGCTGAAAATGAACTGAGGGTTGAAGGGAAGGGGGAGAGGGGAAAAGTGGTGGTGATGATGGAGGAGGGCACTTGTGGGGAAAGCACTGGGTGTTCTATGGAAATCAATTTGACAAAATATTTAAAAAAATAAAATAAAAAAAAGAATTTTTGGCAGCATATTTCTCTAATGCAGCATAATGAATATATCCTGGCTTGCCACATTTCTGTGGACAGATGTATGAACCTAGTCTGTCTTCCCTTGTATGTTAAGGACTCTCCACCCCCACCCCCTCCATGCTGCTTTCATAATTCTTTACTTCTCTCTGTATTTTGTGAACTTGGCTATAATATTCCTAGGTGATGGTTGGTTTTGTTGAATCTAATGGGAATTCCCTGTACTTCTTGGATTTTGAGGTCTGTGTCCTTCCCCAGCTTAGGAAAGTTTTCCACTATAATTTTCTCACATAACCTTCTGTCCCTTTTTCTCTCTCTCCATCTTCTTGGACTACTATGATCAGGATATTATTCCTTTTCAAGAAGTCACTGAGTTCTCTACATCTTGTCTTGTGATCTGTTGCCTTTGTTTCCCTCCTTTTTTTCTGGTTCATGATTTTGCATAATTTTATTTTCTGTATTGCTGATTCACTTCCCTGCTCCTTCCATCCTTGCCACCATGCCATCCATTCGAGACTTCATGTCTGTTATAGCATTTTTAATTTGGGCTGACTAGATTTTATTTCTTTTCTCTCCACAGAAAGGGACTCTCTTGTGTGCTCTCTGCTTTTATTCAACCTCAACTAGTATTCTTATTATTGTAGTTCTGAATTCTAGTTCAGACATCTTACTTATATCTGTGCCTTGATTAAATCCCTGGCTTTCATTTCTTCCTGTTCTTACTTTTGTGGTGAATTCCTTTTCCTCAACAGTTTGGAGGAAGAAAATATTAATAAATTAAAAATTGAACATTAAAACCAGTAACACAATCAAATAAAGGAAATTAGATCTTAGGAGTGTTTGGGTCTGTTTGTTGAAAGGAGATTGATAGAATAGAGAAAAATAGGAAGGAAAGAAGAAAAGAATTAAGGAACTTCAAATATTAAAAAAAATCGCATAATAGAATGAAAAAATAAAGAAAATAAAAGGGAATAAAAATTTAAAAACATGAAATTTTACATTAAAATTTTAAGAAAAAGCAGCTTTGCTCTTTCTGTCCCCAGGCAGGAGACAATAAAGAATGAGAAAAAGAAAACAAGTCTAGCAAAAACAGAAACAAAGAAAGCAAACAAATAAAGGAGCCAGCAAAGAAAACGAAACCCAAAAGAAGTGACATCCAGGGTCCCCTAGGACTGACCCTGAAGCACAGTAAAGTCCACACACCAAGCAGGAGGAGGGACTTGTGCTGGTCTTCTGGGGAGTGTGCCTGGAGGGTGCAGTTGGGTGGGGCTTCGTGTAACAGCTCCATCCTCAACTCGGTGGCGCTGTTTAGCTTATTGGGGAGGTCATGTGCATGAGCACGTGACTGTGTGCAGTAGAGGTGACAAAAGCTTCAGCCAACTCCCGAGTCTCTGGTACAGAGCTTCCTGCTCTCAGTGATCCCCAATCAATCCTTCCTTTGTCTCAGTCCTCCGTCTGCTCCCTGCCTCTACCCTGTCCAAGCGATCTACCTGTCAGATGGCACCTCTCTCCAGAGCTTTATCTTAGATGGAGTTGTGTTTCAAAACCCCCCACTTCAGAGACCCCCGTGACTTGGACTTTCGTCAGCTCTCTGGAGGAAGGTCTTGCTGAGCAATAGCTGGGTGCCAACTTGTCCCAGAAAACGTTTGTGTGATCACGAGGTGGCAGAGTTCAGAGATGGTGGCAAATCACAACACAGCCGGGACCAGGTTTCACACCCTTTGATGTCTTTGTCCCCATTCAGCGATTGTGGCTGCTCTCTGGGGTCCCCTGGGCCCATTGTCTGTGGGGATGAGTTGTGGCCTCTATTAGACGCACTCCAAGCCAGAGAGCCACTTCTACCCATGTGGCACACGGAGCCCTCAGGCCATGCTGTCTGCTCCTGGGGATTCATCCTGCTCCCTCGCCAGAGCACCGCCAGGCCCTGAGATGTGAACCTTCAGACTTTGTGCTCCACCGTTTATAGAATCCTGGTTGCAATCAAATGCTCTCCTTTCTTCCGTCAGCGGTTTTGGGGAACAGATATTTGTTCAGTCCCCTGCAAGAGTTTCCACTCTTTCTCCGTGTGTCTCTCCAGCTCCTTTAGAGGAGAGTTCTTCTCTTGCACAGCCCGATGTGCCGCACTCTCCCCTTTGTCTCTATGGCCTCTCTCTGCGAAAATGGCTCCCTACCCCCCACAGCTTTTCTCTCCCCCAGTTCACTACTCTTCACTCTGTACCTGCCAAGTCTGTGGATCAGGTTATGTAGATTATTGTGTTAATCCTCGGGTCAACTTCTTAGGTGGTCAAAATAGTTTGGTGCTTATCTAGCTGTGTTACAGGGATGAGAGGAGCCCGGGGCCTCCGCACAGCTCTGCCGTCTCACCTCCCCGGTGATCTGCGCACGTTTTGTTCTAGAGCAGATAGCATGGGCCCAGCTGTATGTGTCCCCATGTAAGTGAAGATCGTTTTCTACTCCTCATACTGATTGAAGACGCTTCTACAATTCCTAGAAATGTAGTGTTTCTAACTACACAGTGTGAGAGCTCGCAGCTGAGTTTTGCCATCTTTTCCTTTTTTGTCTGCAATGTAAGTGTACTAGGGTTTGGGCCTCACAGTCTTGCTAAAACTGTAGTATCACACTGGGCGCCAGTGATCGTCACCATTAAGATAGAGTGAAACCCACGTGCATATTGGCGGGTCTTTTCTACAGGTAGGTTGTGTTACCTGTGTTTCTTGTAGCTGGCTCGTATTCACTGGGGAATGATGATTCTAATTGTTACTTTCTAACTGTGCATTTTGTCAGTTCACACAGGCTTCTTGAAGTTGGCCTTGAGATTTTTTCAACAAGAAAATGAATGATCATGACAAATCAGGACTTTGGAAAAAATGGTCTTTTTTTAAAAAAAGCCAGTTTACCAACACACCATCTGGGTCCCACCTCAAATACCTTTCTGTTCATGCCACGTAATGATATTTCCAGAAAAGTGACACCATTTATTGTGAGATGAGGAGGGAATGCTTGCTGGGTCTAGACAGTGTCTCACACGGTGATTACAATGCATCTCCTCAAAACTGGCCTTGATATTCATCTGTTTCTTCCGTTGTCTTAAAACATCTGTGTTCTGACTCGAAGCGATGTGCACACCAGGGACTGTGGTACATAAAATAGAGACAAATGTATTTCATGAACGTGGATCAGAGCATGAAGGTGGACCTGAACCTGCCACGGTGGAGGCAGTCTCGTGTCATGAGGTTTAGAACGGAAGGAGGTCAGCTAACAACAAGTGGAGGAAAGGCAGAAAGGAGAGGTGGTGGGGAGTGAAGTTATGATACTTTAATTGCAAAAGAGCCGCTAGAGCACCTTCCCACTTTCCTGCAACCCACCCATGTTTACCCCCTGCGTGTCCTCTGCTGACTTTCCCCAGATGGTCCAAGATTTTTTTCCCTGATCCTCCTGCTGGCATCAGTTTTCTTAATAAGTTCTGAGGCGCTGGATGGTTGGTCTTCTCTCTTTCCACATTTATCCCGTGGGTGCCCATCCAGATGAGATTCTCCACTGTGTCATCTTGGCTGTTTGAGGACAGAGACTGTGGACAAAGAGGTTGTGGTGTTCAGGACCACCGGAAATCACCGTGGGATATCTGTGTGCACACTGCACACATCTGCACTGATTGACAGAACTTGACCCTGTGAGCCCGGCCCCATACTGAGAGTTTCTCCTCAGTCATCCCTCTTGGAGTCATGCTTATTTTGTGATGGTAGGAGGGTTCATCTAATCCTGAGACTAAACATTGGGGCCCGTGATGAGGACAGATAGGAATACATAAATAACCCCCTTTCTCATCCTCAGAGAGCCCCTGAAACTAGCGAATCCGGGTCTAGATCCCTGGATGGGAGCAGCTCCAGGGTCTTACCTTCCCTCTAGTTATGAGAGGGAAAAGGCACACAGCTTAGGTCAGTCATTTGTGCCCAGGGAATAGATGGGGCTGGGCAGAGCCCCTCACCTGTGACCTGCAGGTGCAGAGGGTCTGGGGAGTGACCACAAGTACGGGTAGGAGGCCGGAGAAACGTAGCAGCTGTAGGTTTCCCCATGGGAGGCACTGACGGGTCCCATGGGGAAGAGTGCCCGCATCTTCTCAGGAGGGAACTTCAATTCCAGGTGTCGGGGCATGTCAGCTCCCCCCTCCTTCAGCAGATGGAAGGTCTGTCGTGGGTGCTGTAAGCTACAGGAGAGGGACACGTTCCCTCCTGAGGACACCACAGGGCCTGGGATGGCCGAGAGGGAGGGTGCTGGGAACGTGTCTGAGAGGGAAGGAGGGACATTTTAAAGGGGCCATCGCCCCGTGTACCCCAGTGTGGATGTGAGCGAGAGTCCCCCTCAGGCCACACTCTGTTCCCTTCCTCCTGGAGGAGGGGCCCAAGGGGGCAGGGACCAGCTCCTGCCTTACCTGTGACCACCAGGGGCAGCGGGTCACCCCGCTCTGACCGTCTCTTCCTGCTGCGATACTCACACCGGTATCTCCCGGCAACGTGTGAGGTCGTGAGTTTAAAAGAGAACCTGGCCTTGTTGCTGGAATCCGGTGAGATCTCCATGGACCTGGGTGGCCAGACCCTCTCTCTTTACAGATAGTAGGCATCAGCCTGCAGAAAGGCCTGACACCAGATGGTCATAGGACTTTCACTGGTGAGATTGGGGCTGGGGTCAGCCCAGATGGAGGGTTTGGGGAGGGTCCTTGGAAAGGAATCAGATGGGGAATTGTGAGGGTGTCCTTCTCCCCCATTTACTTCTGCCACCCCAATTCCCTCCCGGACTGGTCACCATCAGCCCAGACCCTCTGTGCCCCCGCTGCCCTGGGGGTTGTTGCATGGAAACAGGTCTGGGGAGCACTCACCTGCCTGTCCATGGTCCTATGGGCATGGACACAGGCCTGGAAGAGAGTTTCCTGTGTCCCCACATGCCTGTAGCTGTTCCAGGCCTGGTTAGGTCCACTGACCACTGGGGCCAATCTGGGGCTTGAACACATCCTTCCAGTAGACCTACCCCCAGTGTGTCTCTCTAGTCCTCGATTCTCTCAGGGACCAGGGCCTGGGGGCAGGAGAGAAGGCGACCCCATCCCTCCTCTTGTCCAGAAAGCTCACCGAGGCACAGAAGGGCAGTGAGGGTTGGGTCCTGATGCTGCCTCCCACGGTCCCAGCAGTGCAGAGAGCTTAAAAGTCCGCAGAGCCTGGGGCCCCTGGGTGGCTCAGTCAGTTAAGCGTCCAGCTTCGACTCAGGTCATGATCTCGTGGTTCATGAGTCCAAGCCCCGCATCGGGCTCTATTCTAACAGCTCACAGTCTGAGGACTGCTTCAGATTCTGTGTCTCCTTCTCTCTCCGCCCTTCCCCTGCTCACACTCTGCAGCTCTGTCTCTCAAAAATAAAGAAACATTAAAAAAGGAGTAGACTAAGAAAAAAAAAAGTCCTCAAAGCCTGTAGGACAGACACAAGCACAGGGTGTAATATGGCCCAGGCTCCGTGGTCCCCATCGTGGGCTCCTCATGACGGCTCTCAAGGAAGGGGAAACACCCCATCCAGGGCCACGCTGTGCTCTCTCTGAAGGACCAACAGAGAGCAGAGGCCCTGTGACCTTTGAGACCAGATGTGAGTCTCCCCAGACCCCACACACCCTGCCTGCTCCCCACCAAGCCCATGTCTGCAGAGGGACCCTGGTCTGGGATACGAGGTGGGGGAGGGGCTGGGAGGTGGCCCAATTTCAGTTCAGGTTCTGCCTCTGCCTCTTACAGAGGCTGTGTGATCTGGTGAGACATTTCCATTTCCTGAGTTCCGTAAATGTAAATTTTCATCCTTCTTTCCACCATCCTCTCAATGAATCGTCTACTAAGTCGTGAGCACACCCAGTCATGGCCCCAGGCACTGGGGGTTCATACTCTGTAGGAAGATGGTGGTGATGATCAGCAGTGCTGACACTCTGACCTTAATCTGACCACCACCTGCTGGGCGGATCCGAATTCTATGTGGTGTTGGGTTCTTGGGAGCTGCTCACACAATCCCTGTGGTGAACACATTCAGTACATTCACGGGCGAGTGGGGGAGAGACAGCGAAGGTTCTTGGTCGTTTTCCCGGCCTTGGAGGTCTGGGAAGTTCTGCTCTGTCCACATGTGCTCGCGGAGCTCACACGCAGTTCTAACTCAGTGTGTGCTGTGTCTGCGCGTGCAGTTTGCTACCTTTTTGTAAATCTCAAGCAAGTGGTGTGCAAAACAGGAAATGATTGTGCCAGGCATGAGAAAGGGACCAAATGTACCGAATTACATGATGACAGGCAGCCAGGGAGGATCCTGGGTTCTTACTGCTGTGTGTGTTGGTGTGGAGGTAAACTCTTGTCTCTGTTGTTTGCATATATAACCCATTCTGGATCCATCCATCCTGGCAAGCAATGTATTCAAAAGTCAACTATATTTCAGACAATGTAGGAGGCAGGAAAACTAAAGTCTGTGCTGAATTCACATGGATCCTGTTCTCTGATCACTACCAGTCTTGGGAATGTGATGGGTGTGAAATAAATAATGACAAAAGATACGTCTTGATCCCTATGTTGTGTGGTTTGTGCAAGAAGTCCTTGGAGGTTGGAGATGATGTCACAGAGGATGAGAACTAGTCCCGGCATCATGGACAACTACCAGGAAGATGTGAAATGTGAGGATAGAGCTGAGAGATGTGGACAAGTCTCAGCTGAAGTGGATGGGAGTGTTGGGAATTCCAGGACAAAGAAAGAGTGGAAAGGTCCCTATTGAAGAGACCATGGCTCTGAGTGCCACAGGGACTTTGTTGTCTTAGAATCAGATTTGTGCTGATCTCCCTGCAGTGCACAGGACCTTCCTTCCAGGAACTACTGTGTGGGGCCTAATAGTGTGTCTGGTTCAATGCAGATGAGGGGTCAGACAAAGTCACACAGAACGGATTCTCTGACCATGGCATATGAGAACCTCTGATTTAGGTGTTCTGTAGGGAAGGGGAGCTGCCCCTCAGGACCTTGATCTGTTTCCCCTCCGTGGGATCCCAGTGAAGACCAGACCTCCTGAGGGTGTGGTGTGCAACCAACCATGTGTTCTCAAAACCCACCATCTGATGGGGTCAAATGTCATGCCTGCAATAATCCCCAAGTCCCTGTCAGTGGGCTCCATCCCAGTGCAGATTTTTGATTCAGGACATGTTCAGAGACTGACACAAATCAACTTTAAATTTTGAACTGAATATTGTCTGGTATCAGCCAAAGTGTTTGGACTGAGGACACAGTTACTCACTTGGAAGGTGGCTCATTGTCCACCTGGATCAGGTTTTGCCGATGAGGCCGTGGAGTTCATGTTTTGAGCAAAACACGTTGCCCACATGTGAAGTCCTTGCCATCAGACATCGACATCACTTTGTTGGGATTAGTCCTAAGTTGGGTGTGACTTTCACGCCCTGGACGTTAACGTGTCCTCACTAACTTGTTTGGAAGACAGAGATGAACTATCTACCAGTGATGACAAGTGGACTCATGAGTCACCCCATGCCAGGGGCCCACACGTGCCTGGGTTCCAGCAGATCCTGTGCTTCCCTCTTGCACAAAGTCATGCAATATGATCTTGTTTGTAACCACCTTCATGGATTTCATAAAAATGTTTTCTTTTCTTTTTTTGTAGTATTTCCCTTAGCACACATTTCTAAGTAGTACGTGATGTCTTTTATTTTTATTTGTCTATGTTTATGAAATTTTTGTTTACTTTTGAGAGAGAAACAGAGAGACAAGGAGGGAGGGAGAGAGAGGGAGGGAGGGAGGGAGAGAGAGAGAGTGAGAGAGAGACACAGAATCTGAATCAGGCTCCAGGCTCTGAGCTGTCAGCACAGAATCTGACCCCAAGCTCGAACCTACAAAGCATGAGATCATGACCTGAGCCGAAGTAGGACACTCAAATGACTCAGCCACCCAGGAGCCCCACATGATGTCTTTTTTTAGGTTTAGGTGAACAGAATAACCCTAAACACAGGTTTATCATCTTCCATTTTCACTGTCATCTTTGACCATAAATACACATGGTCATTTGCTATTTCTTGGTGTGTTTTTACAGACATAGAATATATAATTGTATTCATCCTACATAGACTATGAGTTTTGTGTGTTTGTTTCCTTGTTTGTTCATGCAATCTGATAATGATTCTTATTTCATAAGAATAACTCTTGTCAGTGTTCTCGTGAATGGATCCTGGTGCGTATGTATACAGAATCACTAAGGTTTATATTTAGCGATCACAGTTGTGTGTGTCTCGCTGTAAGCAGAGTAGCATAATCCCGTCTCTGAATTTCATGTAATGTGCATCCTACACGTAATGTATGAGGCAGTGTGCTCACGTCCGTCTCCCACAATGGACATTACACTTTTTCTCGTTGCATCTCATCTGGATGTGTTGGCATTATGTTCTTTTGGCTTTGCTGAAACTGTGCCACAAACAGAAGTGGAAAAAATCATTACACAAGAAATTCAGGGAAACATGGATTTACTCTGGGTCTAGGAAAGCGGCATTAAAAGAGTTCTGTGTTGGCTGATCGTGTATTTTGATGTCAGTTCTGCCCAGTGCCCCCCATCAGGGACCTCGCTGTGATACTTTAGAGTTGTCTACCAAGGGAGGAGACACACCAGAGACACGGCTGATGCCACGAAGCAGCACTTTGCACAGCGGGTGTCCTGGAAGCAGGGCAGGCCTCCTGATGGACGTGAGGGGCTGTGGGACCCATAGAGGTTGTTGGGGCATCATGTGGATTCATCTGTCAGGCGGTGTCTTTTTTTTTTTTTCTAGTGTTGATTTAATACTTATTTATTTTTCAGAGAGTGAGAGAGAAACAGAGAAGGAGAGAGAGAGTGAGTGGGAGCAGGGGAGGGGGATAGAGAGGAGACAGAGGCTGCAGAGCAGGATGCACACTGACAGCAGAGAGCCCAGTGTGGGGCTAGAACTCATGACCTGAGAGATCATGAGCTGAGTCGTTGTGGGATGCTCGACCGACTGAGCCACCCAGGTGCTCCTCAGGCTGCGTCTATTTATGTTACTTCAGGATTGATTACAACAGCTTGCAGTATCTGAACTGATGGACATCATGGCGTATGGCACTTAGAAGTGGAGGAAAATGTGTTACTTGAATTTGTACCAGAGCATGACAGTGTACGGATGGGTGGAATCGCATCTGTCATGTGGGATATAAGCTAGATTCAGTGTATTTAATTGAAAGACAAAGCCAGTCAGGACAACTCAATGATGGTTGGGAAGGAACATCCAGAGTTTAATGGTGGAAGAGTGCAGACACTGTCCCTGAACATGAGTCATGGCTTCTCCTCCTTACAGTGATTTGCACACCGTTCACACAGCACATTCTGCTGATGCTTTTCCAGAACCTTCTGGGCACACAAGATGCAATTCTCTGACGCTGCCACTCTGATTGTTGCATTGTTCTCTCTTGGGTTTACCTCTGGCTGTATCTTGGATTCTTCTCTGACTGGAGTGATCCCGAAATAGCAGAATCCCGAGGACCACCAGGATCAAGCCAGCCATGCCCATGCGGATGAGATTCCCCACTGTGTAATCATTGGGGTGGGAGGCTAGTTGTGGGGACAGAAACGTCACTGAGGTTAGGGGTGACCCAAATCAGCCCAGATCCTGATGTCCTCCCAGGGCACCAACCTCCTTTTGACAGGACTTCACCCTCTGTGCCAGGCTCATAACAGAATTTCTCCTACTCACCAGTGTTGTGGCCTGACTTGTTCTGTGCTGGGCTGATGTTGTCAACTGCTTCTGAGAACCGAAAAATAGTGGAGAAAGATGAGGAGCCAGTCAGACTCAATGTGTTGCCTGGGCTGACTGTCCTTATCCCTACACACTTATCATGATAGAAGTATCATGTGGATCTACTGGACCCTTTCTCTGCTATAGAAACATCCCTTCTGTCCTCATCGGATTCTTTCTGTCTCCTCATCTTTTGAGAATTCAGACTTTCCTTCTGACCCTTTGCAGAAGTGTTCACCTTTGTCCCAGAGCTTCAGACTTATCAAGAGCAATGGTTTTTCATGCCTGAGAAATGGACCCCCTGCATCTCTGGTTCATTCTGGGCACAGAACCATGCAAGCTAACTTGTAGGTGTGGGTGCTAGGATGTAGCGTCCATGGATGAGGGGTTTGTTTGTGTTGGAACCTGAATTTCAGAAACACAGACGGTGGTAACTTGGGGGCAGATTCCCTTTCTCTCCTTCTCCTCCATCTCCCTTCCTGCAGGTCAGCCTTCCAACCTTCACCTAGAAATTCCTCATCCTTATGTTCTTCCATTAAATCATTCTTCATACAGTTAGGTATACTTACAGTGTGGCACATACACACACACAGATATCAATTCATATTTTCTAAATGATGCTATCAATGTAGTGAGACATTAAACTGTATTTCTGCCTTAGATTGTGATTCTATGAGAGTCTGTGCATACAGGTGATTTCTGGACAGTCTCACAGGGAAGAGGAGGCTTCACTTGCAGGTGACACTTAAGCTGATTCCTGAAAAGGAGAAGGAGACTGAGGGGACCGCATGATGACCCAGACCAGGTGTTTCACAGACTACAGGAAGAGCAGGTCCCCAGAGCGATCTTTGCATGCTCTTCAGTAGGAAGGAAGCAATGTCTGTGTTTTTGGAGGGTGCAAAGGAAAGCAGGGAGCTGGGGTATGGGGCCTGGTGGATGGATGAGGGAGTCTCTATCATAATCATCGCCAGCACCACCATCATCACTACAATTATCACCATTAACTACCATCACCGTCATTACCATCATCATCACCACCTTCATCACCATCACCACCTCCATCATTGTTATTGTCACCTTCATTGTTACCATCACTACCAACATCATTACCAGCAGAATCATCATCACCACCAGCACCATCACCACCAACATCATCACATCATCATTGCCATCATCAACACCATCACTGTTATCATAGTCATTACTATCACCATCGTCCCCACCATCACCCCATCAACAACATCACCAAGAATCACCTTCATCTATCCCATCATCATCACCGCCATCGTAATCACTACAGTCATATTCATCATCACCACCATCATCATCACCATTCTCTTCCTTCTTCCTTTCCTCCTCCTCCTCCTCCTACTCATTCCTCTTTACTTGTGTCTCTCTGTCTGTCATGAGGAACTCTAGAAACTGCTGTACGATTTCAAGGAGAGAGGACTAATTATTTGATTTTTATCTTAAAAGACAATCTCTCTCCTCTCCATCTAAGTGTCCTGAACTAAGGATGTCAAAGTTCTGGTCTCAAAGCCATAACGAAGAGAAGAAATCAGTGGTGTTAGAAAATTTGTTGAGCAGGGGAGCCTAGGTGACTCAGTTGGTTATGTGTCAAACTTTGGCTCAGGCCATGATCTTATGGTGAATGATCTTAACCCCACATAGGGCTCTGTGCTGCCGAGGGCTCAGAGCTTGAAGCCTGTTTCAGATTCTGTGTCTCCCTCTCTCCCTGCCCCTCCCCTGCTCACATTCTCTCTCTCTCTCTCTCTCAAAATAAATTAAAAAATCCGGTGTCTCCCTCCTCTCTGCCACTCCCCCTCAAACTCTGTCTTTCTCTCTCTAAAATTAAACAAACATTAAAAAAATTTTGGGGGCTCCTGGTTGGCTCAGTCGGTTAAGCGTCCGACTTCAGCTCAGGTCATGAGCTCACAGTTCGTGGGTTCAAGCCCCGTGTCAGGCTCTGTGCTGACAGTTAGCTCAGAACCTGGAACCTGTTTCGGATTCTGGGTCTCCCTCTCTCTCTGACCCTCCCCAGCTTGCGCTGTCTCTCTCTGTCTCTAAAAAATAAATAAAAAACATAAAAATTAAAAAGCAACATTTTAAATTGGTTTCGCAGAACACTTAGGTAATCTGCAATTATATTTAAACTGCTTTGACCTAAAATTGGAAAAATGATGTAAAGAACCCCCCAAACCAACTTTATGTCATTCCTTCATATAGATCTCCATGCAAACAATTTAAGTCGCCTTAAATTACCATTTAGACATGAGAATGGATGACATGTGTCATCCAAGTGTTTGAACGATAGATGTCAAACCACAAGTAGGAGACTTTCAGCACGACCCAAATTCAAGGAGGAAATATAATTGTTCATCAGGTGGCGAGTTGAATGGAGAAAAGTTCCTAATTCATTATTTAAAAATGAATTTTAAATAATAAAGCTCTGAAACAAAAGATGAGCTAAAATTGATGTTATACTTCTATGTGTAGAAAAGAGAGATTTTTGCTGTTGTTTTGTCTAAAAATAATTTGGCTGACTAAAGGAGGTATTTTCTTAATATGACCTACAATCCATCTTAACACTTTACATTGACATCAATATTATGAGGTATTTGATGCTGACGGAATTGATGTGCAATTTGCAAATGAAGAAGTGAGATTTCCATTTTCTTGTGGTGGATGTAATTATTATCAGTAAATCAGAGGGATCCATTGAAAAGTAATGAATCCTTAGACATATAAAATGAAACCTAATAATAATAAAATTTAAAACCAAGTGAACAAAAAATTGACAAATAGGTAAAAATATTAAAAATGTAAACAGGTGACAAAGTTACTCCGGGGAGCCCCACCTGGTATCAGGTTTGACCCCAGGTGACCACAGGGGGAAGCAGACTGGTGCCCACACGTAGATACTCTTTCTCTAGGGGAGAGTCCCATGAGAGCAGACAGCACAGTTCAGATTGTGACATGGAGGCATCAGGAGGTGAGTGGAGGCCTCTGTCTATGCAGGATCATCCTCCTTCACCCACCCTCATCCAGCCCCTGTGCCCTTCACCTCTGCTGAGGCTGCAGGATGGGGGCGCCTGGATGGAGGCCCATGCTCTTTCCACCCTCTCCTGGGCTGGACCGTCCTCTGTGGGAACCCCCTGACTCCCTCATTTGTCACTGACTCAGGTTTTCCTGGAAAGATGGACTCAGTAAGGACGGGTCAGGGGCTCCTCACCTGAGACCTGGAGCTCCAGGGGCTCACTGGGGTGTGACAGCAGGAAGGGGGAGGTGCTGTGTGAGCCATAGCACCTGTAGTTCCCCCCCTGGGCTGAGGTCACAGGACTCATGGAGAATTCGGCCTGGTGCTGCCCAGCTCGGTCCTCTGATCTACGACGCAGGGGAGGGTCGGCTGCCCCCTCCTTGGACAGGAGGAAGGTGTCCACAGGGCTGAGGGACCGACACAGCAGGGTCACATTCTCTCCTGAGGTCACCATGGGTCCCGGCTGCACCGAGAGGGAGGGCGTGTAGGAGGAGAGGTGTCCTAGAGAGAGGAAGGCGGGTGAGGGGCTGTCCATCCTTGTTCTGATCTGAGTCTGTCTGTCCTGAGTCTCTCCCCTTCCCCATCCCCTGTCTCTCTCTGTCTCCCTTCCTCCCTGGACACCCACACCCCTGGTCCCGGCCACCTCCACCTGGGGAACGCCCAGCAGGACTTGTGCAGAGTCTGGGCCCTGCATGAACCCGTGTCCCCTCACCTGCGACCAGGATGTCCAGGGGGTCACTGGGTGCCGACCACTCGGAGGAGAGGTTGTGTCCACCATAGCATGTGTACCGGCCCCCGAGGGAGGGGCTCCCTGGGCCCAGGGGGAAGTCGGCCCCAGAGAGCCCAGCCTGGGGCTGCCGGCCACGGTGCTGGGGAGGGTCACGTGAGCCCTCCTTGTACAGAGCAAATCTGTCATAGCCGACATCAGAGAGACACTGGAGGGTCAGGCTCTGTCCAGAGTACACGACAGGGCCCTGCTGGGTCAGGAGGGAGGGCTTCCTGGATGCACCTGGGAGAAGACCAGCCGTGGGTTGTGGGGCTGATTCTCCCCAAACCTCCCTTCTCTCGTCCTGATCCCTGGTCTCACTGTCTCTCACCCTCTGTGTCTCTGACCTGTGAGATCCCCGTGGGCCTCTCACCCCACCCTCTCATCGGGGCTCCCTGGGAGCGGAGCCTCCATAACCAGTCTGGTGCCTCAGAACCTGGATGGGGAAACATCAGAGTCTCTCACCTGGGACCAGGAGCTCCAGGGGGTCACTGGGCTGTGACCACTTCTGGGGGGCGTTGCTGTAATAGCCATAGCATCTGAACGTCCACCTGAGCCTGGGGGTCACTGGGCCCACAGGGAACAGGGCCTGGAAGTGCCCACGGGTGTGTCTCTGGGAGTCCAGGGTGGAGGAGGGCCTGGGTTCTCCTTCCTTCATCAGGACGAACCTGTGGAATCCAATCCATGAGCCACACTGGAGGGTCACGTTCCCTCCTGAGGTCACGACAGGGCTGGGCACGGCTGAGAGACTGGGTTTGCCTTGATTTCCTAGGAGAGGAGGAGGGGGTGTTAATTGGGACTCAGATCCCCCCACAGTATCCCCAGGGCTGGGCTGTGAGAGGGGGACACCCTGAGAGCAGGACCCCTCCCTGAGGGCAGAGCCAGGGGCTGGGACCCTGAGGGACTTGCACCTGTCACCACCAGCTCCAGGGGATCACTGTGCTCTGAAAAGCCAGGGAGACTTTGACAGTAACAATGATATCGTCCTGCATGTGCCTCTGTCATGTATGTGATGGAGAACTTGGCCTTGTTCCCAAACTTCAGTGCAGGCTGTCTGTTCAAGTCCATGAGGCTTTCCTCTTTATACACATGGATCTCCTGGGACTCCAGGGTCCCCTGACACCAGATGGTCACAGCGTCACCCAACGGGACCACAGGGCGTGGCTCAGCCCACATGGTGGGTTTGCCAAGGTTCCCTGGAAAGAAGCAGAGGCTGGATCACAAGCCCTTCCCCATCCCCAGTTCCCAGCTCAGCCCCAAACCCCAAGACATCCCCCCTCCATCCACCCAGAACTGCTGTTCTCCATTCCCATCTGCCTGGTGGGCGACCCCTGTCCCCAGTGAGGAGGTGGGACAGGACCCCTGGGGACACACTCACCTGCCTGTGCTCGGGTCCTGGGGCTCACACTCAGCCCTGCAAGAGAGTCCCTGTGAGAGGTTTGCCCCGAAGCCTGAGCTGAACCCGTTTCCCCATGAACCTCCTGTGCCTGGGGCCTCTGACAGCCCAGGGCCTGGCTGTGACACAGGTGCCTCCCAGCTTAGGGTGTCCCCTCCCCTCCTGAGGTCTCACCGAGGAGGAGCAGGGCCTTGAGGGTGAGGGTCATGGCGTCTCGGCCTCTGGCTCCAGCTGCTCACAGGGAGGGACCTCGGTGCCCGTAGGACAGACAGAAGCACAGGGTGTGTCCACTCAGAGGCTGGTTCTTCTGGTCTCCGGACTGTCACGTCACTCATAAGCCCCACAGGAGGTGGAATAGCCCTAGCCCAGAGGCCCAAGTGTGGTTTCCATGGCGGTGCAGCTGGTGGACCCAAGGCTTTGTGAGATGCCTCACCCAGTGGAGGAGACCACGGCACATCCTTCCCCACAGAGCCTCCCTTATGTGGTCTCCTTCATCTCAGCCCATCCCAGGGGTCCTCACCTCACACGGGGTCCCCAGGCCCCAGAGACGCTTCAGGGAGGAGGGGTCCAGCTCCTCTGCGATCTAATGTCAGTGCAGACACAACTGTGACATTTCTGCAAGGCTCAGGTCAAGGTCACCGAGGTGATGCTCACAGAGGAGAAGTGCAGGGAAATAGGGAAGGAAACACAAACCCTCTCCTGGCCCCAGAGTGTGGGCTTTGTGTCTGTCTCAGCCTTCCTGGGCTTCTCTAGTTTCCTGTGTCATCATCCTCCCTTCTTGAGAATATGTATGCGAGTCCCTCCTGCCTCCACAGTGCCCCTCGTTCCTGGCCAAGGCTGTCCTAGCCATTCTGGGGTCCTGCCTGTAAACTTTAGGGGACACTAATTTGGGCAGAGGTCACATTTTGAGGGAAAATGGATCTTCACTGAAATATTCCTGAGTCAACCACTGTCAACAGACCTTAGGTGGTCGTGTTCTCTCTCTGCCTCAGTTTCCCCATCTGAAGCATTTATTCCTGACCCACAAACCCCAGGGTGGTTGTGGGGATTTGGTGCTGGGTGCATGGGAATGCAGAGTCATGGTGACTTTCCAGACCTGGTGAGATGAGTCTGGGCTGAGTCCTGATGAGGTGACGGGATCCTGGATTTTGACTCTGCAGTCAGCTGGCTGGTTGATGCACCCACTGGAGACCTTGTCTGCTCTGAGCGCCAAGACTGCCACTCGCGGTATGAGTGAAATATGCAGCCCCGGACAAATGTAGAGAAAGGGGAAATGAAATTTCCACAACTGGATTTGAACCGCAGCAGGGAGAGAGAACAAAGTCGAATTCCCACTGGTGCTGGGATCATGGAGGGTCATAGGGAGGGATTTTCCATCCTTGTGTGTGGTCTCTAGAGGGACCCCTCGGTCTACCTATGGGGGAACTCTCAGGACCCCTGGGGAAGGTTGGAAGCTGGGCTCCCCTCCCCTAGTTTTCTGGATGGAAATCTGGACCACGTGTCCCAGGTCCAGACTGAATAACCCCCACCCCCACCCCCTGTGGCCGCAAACAGACTGAACCTGGGGTGTCAGCCAGGGCATGTGTCCCGTGCGGGTGTGCATGTCTGAAACGGACTCTCATGTTTGGGTCAGACAGTGTCACTGTACAGTCGGGAGAGGTGTGAAGGTTAATACAGGGAAACTGCACAATAAAGGGTCGTGATGCCCGAGGGGCAGCGGCCCCACCGCACCTCCCTGGTCAGGAATCACCAGTCACTGACCCCACAGAGGAATCATCAATGCTATGGGATCCTCACATACATGCCCCAACAGAGAATGCCGGGATGATCAGGATATTACTCCTTTTCAAGAAGTCACTGAGTCTCTATATCCTGTATTGTGATCTGTTGCCTTTGTTTCCCTCCTTTTATTCTGGTTCATGATTTTGCATAATTTTATCTCCTGTACTGCTGATTTGCTTCCCTGCTGCGTCCATCCTTGCCACCATGGCATCCATGCGAGATTTCATGTCAGTTATAGCATTTTTAATTTGGGCCTGACTAGATTTTATTTCTTTTCTCTCCACAGAAAGGGACTCTCTTGTGTGCTCTCTGCTTTTATTCAACCTCAACTAGTAGTCTTATTATTGTAGTTCTGAATTCTAGTTCAGACATCTTATATCGGTGTTGATTAAATCCCTGGCTTTCATTTCTTCGTGTTCGTTCTTTTGTGGTGAATTCATTTTTCTCCTAATTTTGGAGGAGGAAAAAATTAATAAATTAAAAATTAAACATTAAAACCCATAAGACAATTAAATAAAGGAAATTAGATCTTAAGAGTGTTTGGGTCTGTTTGTTGAAAGGAGATTGATAGAATAGAGAAAAATAGGAAGGAAAGAAGAAAAGAATTAAGGAATTTCAAAAATTAAATAAATTATGTAATAGAATGATAGAAAATAAAGAAAATAAAAGGGAATAAAAATTTTTAAATGTGAAATATTACATTAAAATTTTAAGAAAAAAAAAAAAAAGCTTTGCTCTTTCTGTACCCAGGCAAGGGAAAGTAAAGAGCAAAAAAAAGAAAACAAGTCAAGCAAAAACAGAAACAAAGAAAGCAAACAAATAAAGGAGCCAGTAGAGAACGAAACCCGAAAGACATTACATCCAGGGTCCCCTAGGACTGACACTGAAGCACAGTAAAGTCCACATATCCTGCTTCCTCGCCAGAGCACCGCCAGGCCCTGCACTGTGAACCTTCAGACTTTGTGCTCCACTGTTTACAGAATCTGGTGGTATTGAAATGCTCTCCTTTCTTCCCGTCAATGGTTTTGAGGAACAGATTTTTTGTTGAGTCCCCTGCAAGATTTCCACACTTTCTCCCTGCGTCTCTCCAGCTACTTTAGAGCAGAATTCTTCTCTTGCACAGCCTGATGTGCCGCACTCTCCCCTTTCTCTCTGTGGCCTCTCTCTGCGAAAATGGCTCCCTCCCCTCCACAGCCTTTCTCTCCCCCAGTTCACTGCTCCAGACTCTGTACCTGCCAAGTCTGTGGATCAAGTTATGTAGAACATTGTGTTAATCCTCCGAACATCCTAGGTGTTCAGAATAGTTTGGTGCTGATCTAGCTGCATTACAGGGATGAGGATCCCGGGCTCCGCACAGCTCTGCCGTCTCACCTCCCCCGTGATCTGTGCACGTTCTGCTCTAGAGCAGATAGCATGGGCCCAGTGTCTCCATGTATGTGATGATCGTTCTCTACTCCTCAGACTGATTGTAGATGCTTCTACAATTCCTAGAGATGTAGTGTTTCTCACTACACAGTGTGAGAACTCGCAGCTGAGTTTTTGACATCTTTTCATTTTTTGTCTGCAATGTAAGTGTTATAGGGTTTTGGCATCAAATTTTACTAAAACTGTAGTATAACACTGGGCGCCAGTGATCATCATCTTTAAAATGGAATGAAACCCACATGCATGAAGGCGGGTGTTCTCTACAGGTAGGTTGTGTCACCTGTGTTTGTTGTAGCTGGCTCTTATTCACTGGGCAATGATGACTCTAATTGTTACTTTCTAAATGTGCATTTAGTCAGATCACACAGACTTCTTGAAGTTGGCCTTGCAGTTTTTTCACCAATCAATGAATCTGACCAATCTAGTCTTTGGAAAAAATGGTATTTTTTTAAAAAAAGTCAGTTTACCAACACACCATCTGGATCCCACCTCAAATACCTTTATGTCAATTCCAAGTGATGACATTTTAGGAAAAGTGACACTATTTATTGTGAGATGAAGAGGGTATGCCTAATGGGTCTAGATGATATTTTACACAATGATTTTCAATGCATCTAATCAAAACTGGCGTTGATATTCATCTCTTTCTTCAGTTGTTTTAAAACATCCATGTTCTGAGTCGAAGCGATGCACACACCAGGGACTGTGGTAAATAAAATAGAGAAAAATGTATTTCATGAACGTGGACCAGAGCATGATGGTGGACCCGAGCCTGCCATGGCGGAGGCAGTCTCCTGTCATGAGTTTTAGAACAGCAGGAAGTCAGCTAACAACAAGTGGAGGAGAGGCAGAAAGGAGAAGTGGTGGGCAGTGAAATTATGATACTTTAATTGCAAAAGAGCCACTAGAGCACCTTCCCACATCCTGCACCCCACCCATGTTTACCCCCTGCGTGTCTTCTGCAGACTTTCCCCAGATGGTCCCAAGAATTTTCCCTCAGATTTTTTTTGCTGTCATCAGTTTTGTTATAAAGTTCTGAATCGCTGGATGGTTGGTCTCTCTCACATTTATCCTGTGGCTGCTTCTTTGAGTCTTCTCTGACTGAGCGGAGCTTGAACGAGCAGCACCCGAGAAGCATCAGGATCAAGGCAGACATGCTCATCTGGATGAGATTCTCCACTGTGTCATCTTGGCTGTTTGAGGCTAGAGACTGTGGACAAAGAGGTTGTGGTGTTCAGGACCGACGGAAATCACCCCGGGATCCTGCGTGCGCACTGCACACATCTGCCCTGATCGACAGAACTTGACCCTGTGAGCCCGGCCCATTACTAAGAGTTTCTCCTCAGTCATCGTGTTGGAGTCTGGCTTGTTTTGTAATGGTTGGAGAGTATCATCTAATCCTGAGGCTCAACACTATGGTCCATGATTGAGAACAGATAGGAATGCATACATAGTCCCCTTTCTCATCTCCAGAGAGCCCCTGAAACTAGCGAATCTGGGTCTCGATCCCTGGAGGGAAGCAGCTTCAGCATCTCACCTTCCCTTTACTTATGAGAGGGAAAAGGCACACAGCTTAGGTCGGTCATTTGTTCCCCGGAAATAGATGGAGCCGGGCTGGACCGCCATACCTGTGACCAGGTGCAGAGAGGCACTGGGGAGTGACCTCACATACGGGTAGGAGGCCAGAGAAACGTAGCAGCTGTAGGTTCCCCCATGGGAGGCGCTCACGGGGCCCACAGCGAAGAGTGCCTGTCTCTTCTCACGAGGGAACTTCAATTCAAGGACTTGGGGCCAGTCAGCTCCCCCCTCCTTCAGCAGATGGAAGGTCTGCCCTGGGAACTGTGAGCTACAGGAGAGGGACACGTTCCCTCCTGAGGCCACCACAGGGCCTGGGATGGCCGAGAGGGAGGGTGCTGGGTACGCTCCCGAGGGGGAAGGAGGGGCAGTGTTAAAGGGGCCATCGCCCCGTGTACCCCAGTGTGGACTGCAAGCCAGAGATCTTCTCAGGCCAGGCGCTGTTCCCTTCACCTGGAGGAGGGGCCCCAGGGGGCGGGGCCAGCTCCGGCCTCACCTGTGAGCACCAGGGGCAGGGGATCATTCGGCTCTGACCACCTGTTCCTGCTGCGATATTCACACTGGTATCACCTGGCAACGTGGGAGGTCGTGAGTTCAAAGGAGAAACAGGCCTTGTTGCTGGAATCCGGTGAGATCTCCAAGGACATGGGTGGCCACCCTCTCTCTATACAAATAGTAGGTGTCAGCCTGCAGAGAAGCCTGACACCAGATGGTCACAGAACTCCCCTTGGTGACGTTGGGGGTTGGGTCAGCCCAGAATGGAGGGTTTGGGGAAGGACCCCAGAAAGGAATCAGATGGGGAGTTGTGAGGGTGACCTTCTCCCCTGTTTCTCTCCTGTCACCCCAGTTCCCTCCCAGACTGGTCACAATCAGCCCAGACCTGGTTAGGTCCACTGACCACTGGGGCCAATCTGGGACTTGAACACATCCTTCCTGTAGACCTACCCCCAGTGTGTCTCCCTAGTCCTGGGTTCTCTCAGGGACCAGGGCCTGGGGGCAGGAGAGAGGGCGATCCCATCCCTCCTCTTATCCAGAAAGTTCACCGAGGCACAGAAGGGCAGTGAGGGTCGGGGTCCTGATGCTGCATCCCACAGTCCCAACAGTGCAGAGAGCTTAAAATTCCGCAGAGCCTGGGTGGCTCAGTCAGTTAAGCATCTAGCGTCGACTCAGGTCATGATCTCGTGGTTCATGAGTTAAAGCCCCCCGTCAGGCTCTATTCTGACAGCACAGAGCCTGAAGCCTGCTTCAGATTCTGTGTCTCCTTCTCTCTCTGCCTTTCCCCTGCTCACACTCTGCAGCTCTGTTTCTGAAAAATAAACAAACGTTAAAAAAGGAGTAGACTAAAAATAAAAAAGTCCTCAAAGCCTGTAGGACAGACACAAGCCCAGGGTGGAATTAGGCCCAGGCTCCGTGGTCCCCATCATGGGCTCCTCATGAGGGCCTCCAGGAAGGGGAAACACCCCATCCAGGGCCTTGCTGTGCTCTCCCTGAAGGACAACCAGAGAGCAGAGGGCCTGTGACCTTTCAGACCAGATGTGAGTCTCACCAGACCCCACACACCCTGCCTGTTCCCCACCAAGCCCAAGTCCACAGAGGGACCCTGGTCTGGGACATGAGGTGGGCGAGGGGCTGGGAGGTGGCCCAATTTCATTTCAGGTTCTGCCTGTCTCTTACAGAGGCTGTGTGATCTGGTGAGACATTTCCATTTCCTGAGTTCTGCAAATGTAAATTTTCGTCCTTCTTCCCACCATCCTGTCAATGAATCGTCTACTAAGTCGTGAGCACACCCAGTCATGGCCCCAGGCACTGGGGGTTCATATTCTGTAGGAAGATGGTGTTGATCATCAGTAGTGCTAACACTGACCTTAATCTGACCACCACCTGCTGGGCGGATCCGAATTCTATGTGGTGTTGGGTTCTTGGGAGCTGCTCACACAGTCCCTGTGGTGAACACATTCAGTACATTCACGGGTGAGTGGGGGAGGGACAGCAAAGGTTCCCTGTCATTTTCCTGGCTTTGGAGGTCTGGGAGGTTCTGCTCTGTCCACACGTGCTCGCGGCGCTCACACGCAGCTATAACTCAGTGTGTAGATCCCCAGAGGCAAGGGAATTAAGAACAAAAATGAACTACTGGGACCTCATAAAGATAAAAAGCTTCTGCAAGGCAGAGGAAACAATGAAAGAAACTAACAGGCAACCTACAGAATGGGAAAAGATAGTGGCAAATGGCATATCAGATAAAGGGCTAGTATCCAAAATATACAAGGAGCTCACTAAACTCCATACACGAAAAATGAATAACCCAGTGAAGAAATGGGCAGAAGACATGAATAGACACTTCTCCAAAGAGGACATCCTGATGGCCTACAGACACATGAAACGATGCTCAGCGTCACTCATCATCAGGGAAACACAAATCAAAACCACACTGAGATACCACGCCAGTCAGAGTGGCTAAAATGAACAAATCAAGAGAATGTAGATGCTGGCGAGGGTGTGGAGAGACGGGCACCCTCCTGCACTGTTGGTGGGAATGTAAACTGGTGCAGCCGCTCTGGAAAACAGTGTGGAGGCTCCTCAAAAAACTATCCATAGAACTCCCTTATGACCCAGCAATAGCACTGCTAGGGGTTTACCCAAGGGATACAGAAGTGCAGATACATAAGAACACATGTACCCCAATGTTCATAGCAGCACGTTCTACAATAGCCAAATCATGGAAAGAGCCTAAATGTCCATCGCCTGATGAATGGATCAAGAAGATGTGGTATATATACACAATGGAGTACAATATGGCAATGAGGAAGAATGAAATCTGGACATTTGTAGGAAAGTGGATGGACCTCGAGGATGTCATGCTAAGCGAAATAAGTCAGGTAGAGAAGAATAGATACCATATGTTTGCACTCATAGTTCTAACAGGAGAGACCTGGCAGGGCACCATGGGGAGAGGAAGGGGGATAGAGAGCAGGGGAGAGTGAGGGACATA
>PJEM01012224.1:0-48365 GCA_004023845.1 Helogale parvula | reverse complement strand
TCTCTCTCCCCAACTTGTGTGCTCTATCTCCAAAATAAAGAAAAAAATAATTTAATTTAAAAAAAGAAAAGTAATTTTGTCCTGAAATAAGTATGGTTTGAAGAGAAAACATAAAATCAGAATAGAGAATATTAGAGGTGTGTAAACAAATTATTTTAAATATGAGATCAAGCTGGCTACTTTTAAAATAAATTGAGGAAAAACTAAGTTAAAATATCAAAATTAGGAGCACCAGGATGGCTCAGTGAGTTAAGTGACCTGCTCTTGATTTTGGCTCAGGTCATGATCTCAGGATGGTTTGATCCAGTCCCAGCGTCAGGCTCTGGGGTGAGTGTGAATCCTGCTTGGGATTCTCTGTCTGTTCTTCTGCCCCTCCCCCTACCCGCTTGAGCACGCATGCGTGCATGCTCTCTCAAAATAAATACATATCAAAATTAATCGCTGCAAAATTGAAATTTAGTTTTCTCTCTGTTGAAAAGACAAAGAGTCCTGCTTTTAATAAGGGTGTCTAGGGGCACCCGGGTGGCTCACTCAGCTAAGTATCCTACTTCGGCTCAGGTCATGATCTCGCAGTCTGTGTTCGAGCCCCGCATTGGGCTCTGGGCTGACAGCTCAGAGTCTGGAGCCTGCTTCAGATGCTGTCTCCCTCTCTCTCTGCCCCCGCCCCGCTTACGTTCCATCCCTCTCTCAAAAATAAACATTAAAAAATTTTTTAAATTTAATAAGTTTGCCTAAGTTTCATAAAGATCTATGACTCTTTTCCAATAAGTGCTTTATAGCCTCTTCTGGATGGAAATACTCTAAAAGATTTGTTACACTAATAGGCTGATTACATATACAAATCATATTCATACTGATTATATACACAAATAGTACTAAGCCTTTAGATTATATCTGTAAAATTGTGTCACTTGTAGCTAAATTCAATTCTGCTTCTGCAAATATAGTCCCCCGTTGCCAGAATTTGGCCAACCTGCTGTCCTGGTGACATCCACACAGCTTCTGAACAACAACAACAAAAGTTTTAACCCAACAAATAACGGTGGCAAATTCAAGAAACACTGTGGAAAGTCCAGCACAGCAGCTTGGTTCTTCCCAGCTCCCTGACAAACGTCCTTTTTCAGTTGTTTCCCCCAGATGACTCAAATTAGGAACAGACAATGGTGTAGAGACTGCCATAAAATTGTAACAGGTGCAACAGGACTTTGCCGAACTGCCACTGAGGACGGGTGATCCACAGGTTCTTGTTATTGTTACACTCTACACAACACACAAGCATTTGCAGGGGCTGAACAGGAAATATGCTGCTGCAGGGAAGATGCACAGCCCGCTGCACCCCTGCTTGCTCAAAGCTCATGATCCAGACAGGGTGGCAGCAGAAGGTCCGAGCTGGCTGGTCACACTCACAGGACAGCACCAGGGGAGCTGGACCCCAGAGGCTCAGCACTGCCCTCTGAGACCACACACCGCCAGGGTGCCCAGCTTGGTCATTGTTCTTTTTCCAGGAGGGGGTGAGACAGCTTCCCACCCTCACCTGCTCACTGAGAAGGAAGCAACCTTAATTTCTCTTTATCCTGGTAACACATACATCATAAAAGTGACCCCGTTAACCATTTTCATTGAGTGCAGTCACATTATTGTGCAAACGTCACCACCATCCATCTCCAGAACATTCCTCATTTCAAACTGAATTCTGTCTCCGTGAAACACTCCCTTTCCTCCCAGGCCCTCAATTTCAACTGTGATTCAGAGAATATGTTTGGAAGACATATGTTCATTTTTATTTACTTTCTTATATGTGGCCTGGCAGTGATTCAACCAGAAGCATTCATTGCCTAGGGAAGGATTAGGAATAGTAAAGGAAAGATGTAGATAAAAGTCAAATGTTCCGGCTTTAACTTCCAAAACCAGATTTTTGAGCTCCTGTCTCTCAAGGAAAGCCAGGCTTTATAGAGAGAGACACACTGTTCTAAAAATCAGACGCTCCTGATCCTGGGTGGGCACCTAGCATATACTGACTCATGCTTAGTTTGTCTTCCACTGTTCGTCTGTAGATGAAAGAAGTCAGCAAGCAGCATTAGTGCTGTGTTAACAAGTGTCTACCTGGCTGGGGCCCCTGGCTGGTTCAGTCGGTTGAGCATCAGACTCTGTGTTTCTGCTCAGGTCATGATCTCATGGTTCGTGAGTTCGAGCCCCACGTCAGGCTCTGTGCTGACAGCATGGAGCCTGCTTGGGATTCTCTGTCTCCCTCTTTCTCTGCCCCTCCTCTCTCATGCTCTGTCTCTGTCTCTCTCTCAAAATAAATAAAGACAAACAACAAATCCAGGTGTCTGTGCTGGAAGGAAGGACAGGGATGGGAAGTTCAAGTGTAAATATGAGCACTCTTCTGAATGAAAACCTGCTCTTCCCATTCTCCATCCCTGAGGCTATGGAATAGAGAGGCACTGACCATCTGTGTGACTCCAGGTTTCCTCCTAACGCTGAGGTTGTGACCCATTTGAAGAGCAGTCACAATCACTGTGCTTCCCAAAGAGGCCCAGCCTGTGGGACAGGACATTTTACAGTGTCAGGGGATAGAACCCACATGGCCACAAAACATTCATGGGAAAGAGCCTGTGGGGCTTTCTCTGCATTTCTATATACAACACTGAGCAGATGCTTCTGGGCAAATAATACAGTAATAAGCTGCCCACAATGATCTCTGTTCACTAGTCTATTGAGCAGAAGAAAGTGATGACCACTGGATGATATCTTAAAGATTAAATTATTCGGGGGCGCCTGGGTAGGTCAGTCAGTTAACTATCTGACTTCACCTCAGGTCATGATCTCGCGGTTTGTGGATTTGAGCCCTGCATCAGGCTCTGTGCTGACAGTTCAGAGCCTGGAGCCTACCTCAGATTTTCTGTCTCCCTCTTCTCTGCCCTTCCCCTGCTCACACTCTGTCTGTCTCTGAAAAATAAATAAACATTAAAAAAAGTTCAAAATAAAATTAAGTTATTCAAAGGAGAGAAATATTCATTATTTTAAAACTCTAACATTTTTAATTAAAAATGTTTAATGTTTTCTGTTTATTTTTGAGAGACAGAGAGAGATGCACGAGCAGGGGAAGGTCAGAGTGAGAGGGAGATACAAAATCTGAAGCAGATTCCAGGCTCTGACATAGCTGTCAGCACAGAGCCTGACGTGGGGCTTGAACCCATGAACCATGAGATCATGACCTGAGCCGAAGCTGGATGCTCAAGCGACTGAGCCACCCAGGCACCCGATCATTTTAAACTTCAAAAAATTTATTCTTTTTTTAAATAGTTTATTGTCAAATTGATTTCCATATAACACCCAGTGCTAGTCCCCACAAGTGCCCCTCACCATGACCCTCACCCCCTCCCTACCTCCCCCTTCCCCTTCAGTCCAAGGTTCATTTTCAGTATTCAATAGTCTCCCTTAATCTGTGTCCCTCGCTCTCCCCGGCTCTCTTTTCCCCTTCCTCTCCCCATGGTCACCTGCCAGGTCTCTCCTTTTAGACCTATAAATGCAAACATACAATATCTATCCTTCTCTGCCTGACTTATTTCACTTAGCATGACACCTTCGAGGTCCATCCACTTTGCTACAAATGGCCATATTTCATTCTTCCTCATTGCCATGTAGTACACCATTGTATATATATACCACATCTTCTTGATCCATTCATCAGTTGATGGACATTTAGGCTCTTTCCATGATTTGGCTGTTGTACAAGTGCCGCTGGATCATTGGGGTACATGTGCTCCTATGCATCAGCACTTCTGTATCCTCCGGGTAAATCCCTAGCAATGCTATTGCTGGGTCATAGGGGAGTTCTATTGATAGTTTTTTGAGGAGCCTCCACACTGTTTTCCAGAGCGGCTGCACCAGTTTACATTCCCACCAACAATGTAGGAGGGTGCCTGTTTCTCCACATCCTCGCCAGCATCTGTATTCTCTTCATGGCATCACAGTGTTTTAGAAGTGTTTTTTGTACTCTGATGGTGACAACAGTGGGCAGCTATGCTGTTTCTAAGTGATCTTACTTTGGAAAACCGTGTCATTCTCTATGTTCTTCATGAAATCATACTATTCCATGAAATTTCCAAAGTGTGGGAAGCACTGACACACAGGAGGGCTGCTCAGCATCCAGGAGTCAGTCAATGAGACTCATCTTCCTTGAAAAACAGTTTCATCCTCTAGATTTTGGATGCAAACTGTGGTAACATTTATTTTTATTTCTTATTTTTTGGACAGAATTCTTACCAAAATGGTGAAGGAAACCTAATCAAGCTTGAAGTCTATCATTTTCCTGTTTATGGGGGATAAGTTAATGTTACCAGGAAAAAGCAATCAGATAAAGCCACAAATCAGAATGTTCTACAAGATAGCCGGTATTGCATATTGGCCCCGGGGCCAGGGTTCTCTACATGGAAGGGGCTTTCATGGTGTCCCTACTATTTACAGCCCCTGTTGACTGATGAAGTCCCCCAGTCCGTTCCCCATGGGAGGGCGGGCAGGGCCCCAGCTGGATGGCAGGCTCCCAGGTGCAGAGATGTGAGGAGGCTGGAGAAGTGGGCACCTAGGCCGGGTGGCAGGGGAGCCTCACAGGGAGAAGAGCCCAGAGCGCCAGTGAGGCTGCGTCCCCGGCGAGGGGGCCCACAGAGGAACTCAGCCTCTCAGTCCAGACGGAGAAGGATGTGGACCCCCACAGACTGGTTAATAGTGTTGTCAGTTCAAAGCGCATTCAAGTAAGTCAGCAGATGAGAACTCTAAGTGTCAAGAATCCTATAGCTTAGATATGAAAAAACCCAAACATGATGGAAATTCCTGAGACTTGAAACCAATCCTGAAAATGTGTATGGCATTACCAAGAATGAGAGTAAAGGCAAAAGTTCTAAACTATCCATAACTATACCTACGTTCTTAACTAATGTAATTTGCCTTTCATGATGGGGGACTGATTGAGCTTTCTTTCCATTCTGTTCAGAGTTATATTGTAAAGCTCTTGTATGTACTAAGGAATGAGGTAAGAACGTATTGTAAGCTGTATAAACACTTAATTTATAAAATAATGTTTTCTGGGGGAAAGGAAAACCAGCAGAGAAACACAAACGCAATTGTTTACTCAGCAATACATCTTCTTCTCTAGGATTTTAATCATCATGTGACTAAAGCCTCCCTGCTCCAAAGTTTCATGTCCATTCCAAAATACAGGGGGGAAAAGTGCATAAAGATGTTCACCCCAGCTTTATGTATAATAGGAAAAAAAATGACTGGCATATTCTAGATGGGGACAGGTAAGTGCCCTTACTGGGGAGGTGTCAGGATAGAAAACATGACAGACTGCTGTTTGGAAGAATTCCAGCCGCTGACCTGGGGCCTGGGGTGTGTCTGGAAGGAAGGGTGGAGATACGCATCTTCTGCAGTAGGTTTTCTCTTGCCCTGTGGGCTGGTCCCCGCACCTCTGTACAGACAAAGCACCCCATGTGCCCAGGCCAGCACTCAGGGTTCCAGTGGTGTTGGGGTCACCCAAGGACAACGGAAGGGATTGCCTTCCTCAGGTGACAGCAGTGTAAAAGTCATCTGGGGTCTTCCTGCTTCCCCATACTATCCCCAATCTTAGTACTGACACCCCCCAAATAAGCTGGTGTTTCCACACAGGATTTTAGGTTAACTGACTTTCTAGACTTCAGTTTGGTTTGCCCCACCATGTGGGGTGCAGGCGAGTGAAGACAAAACAGAGAAAAAGGACTCCTTTTGAATTGAAGACCAACAATGGAATGCTGGGTGTACGTTAGGCCTCAGATGATCACTTTGGATGTCCTCACCTGTCTGCCACCTCTGAAGTCCCAGCTCTGTTTTTGAAGCTGACCTCCTGTCTGGGCCTTGCCATCAACCCCTAGGGACACAAGACACATATTCCTACAGGGGCACCTCAGTGGCTCAGTTGGTTAAGCTCAGGTTATGATCTCACCATCTGTACGTTTGAGCCCCACTTTGGTCTCTGTGCTGACAACTCAGAGCCTGTCATGTTTCAGATTCTGTGTCTCCCTCTTTTTCTGCTGCCCCCCCCCTTCATGTTCTGTCTCTCTCTGTCTCTCAAAAATAAACAAAAGTATTAAAAATTTTAAAAAACTATGGGGCGCCTGGGTGTTTCAGTTGGTTAAGCGACTGGCTTCGGCTCAGGTCAAGATCTCATGGTTTGTGGTTTTGAGCCCCACATCGGGCTCTGTGCTGACAGCTAGCTCAGAGCCTGGAGACTGCCTAAGATTCTGTACCTCCCTGTCTCTCTGACCCTGCCTGCTCACGCTGTCTCTCTCTGTCTCTCAGAATTAAATAAAAAACACAAAAAAAATTTTTTTGAAAACTAGACACATATCTCTACAAATCTCTGTGTCTGGTTCTTTCTCACCTACAAAGTGGTTATATGATCTTCTCTGCAGGTAGGGAAGATACACCTGAAACTGCAGTGACATCTGTCCTGTACCTCGGCTAGGCTGTAACCATCTGGGGTCAAATGACCATAATATTTAAGGCACTAATTCTACCTTGGAAAGCCTATGTATGTGTGTTTATTTACCCAATTGTGTATTTTCTCCTTATTAAAATAATATACCTTTGTTCTTGTAGATCATTGATCACATTTTGCTCTGTTCAAGGATTGGGACAGACCCAGCGAAAAGGCAGCTGCCATGACATGTGCATCTTTACAAGTACGTGAGACAGACCACCTAGCATTCTCTTAGTGAACCACTGGTACATTCAGTTATGTCCTTAGACCCCAATGACGTTTTTGACTCTACAATATTTAATTAATTAAAAACTTACCCTACTTCCACTTTGAAATGTCTTTATTTTAAAAGGTAAAACTTAATGCATCTTTATAAAACATGAAGTTTGGGGCACCTATGTGTCTCAGCTGTTTAAGCATCCAGCTCTTGGGGTTTTTTTTCCCATAATATTTTATTGTCAAATTTGTTTCCATACAACACCCAGTGCTCTTCCCCTTAAGTGCCCTCCACCATCACCACCACCTCTTTTCCCCCCCTCCCCCTTCCCCCTCAACTCTCAGTTCATTTTCAGCATTCAATAGTCTCTCAAGTTTTGTATCCCTCTCTCTCCCCAACTCTCTCTCCCTCCTCCGCTCCCCCTGGTTCTCCATTAGGCCTCTCCTGTTTTCCTGCTAGACCTATGAGTGCAAACATATGGTTTCTATCCTTCTCTGCCTGGCTCACTTC
Organism: Helogale parvula; assembly: GCA_004023845.1. Classification (NCBI taxonomy): domain Eukaryota; kingdom Metazoa; phylum Chordata; class Mammalia; order Carnivora; family Herpestidae; genus Helogale; species Helogale parvula. Next base: position 41,121 of record PJEM01012224.1, on the reverse strand, counting down.
ACTCAGCATGACACCCTCAAGGTCCATCCACTTTCCTACAAAAGGCCATATGTCATTGCCTCTCATTGCCATGTAGTACTCCATCGTGAAAATATACCACATCTTCTTGATCCATTCGTCAGGTGATGGACATTTGGGCTCCTTCCATGTTTTGGCTATTGTTGATACTGCGGATATTGTGGATTTGCGGATATTGAACCATCCCTGTAACCCAGGAATGAATCCCACTTGATCATGATGGATAATGCTTTTTATATGCTGTTGAATTCGATTTGCTAGTATCTTGTTGAGTATTTTTGCATCTGTATTCATTAAGGATATTGGTCTGTAGTTCTCTTTTTTGGCTGAGTCCCTGTCTGGTTTGGGTATCAAGGTGATGCTGGCTTCGTAGAATGACTTTGGAAGCTTTCCTTCTATTTCTATTTTGTGGAATAGTTTGAGAAGGATGGGTATTAGCTCTGCTTTAAATGTCTGGTAAAATTCCCCTGGGAAGCCATCTGGCCCTGGGCTCTTATTTGTTGGGAGATTTTTGATAACGGATTCAATTTCTTCACTGGTTATTGGTCTATTCATGCTTTCTATCTCTTCCGGCTTGAATTTTGGTAGTGCATGTGTATTGAGGAATTTGTCCATTTCTTCTGTGTTGTCCAGTTTGTTGGCATATAGTTTTTCATAGTAATCTCTGATGATTGCTTGTATTTCTAAGGGATTGGTTGTAATAGATCCTTCTTCGTTCATGATTTTGTCTATCTGAGTGCTCTCTCTTTTTTTTCTGAGGAGCCTGGCTAGAGGTTTATCGATTTTGTTTTTTTTTTTTTTCGAAGAACCAACGCTTGGTTTCATTAATCTTCTCGACTGTTCTTTTGGATTCTATATTGTTTATTTCTGCCCTGATCTTTATTATTTCTTTTCTTCTGCTGGGTTTGGGGTGTTCTTGCTGCTTCCTTTCTAGTTCCAGTAGGTTCTCTGTTAGTTTTTGAATTTGCACTCTTTCTAGTTTGTTGAGATTGGCCTTGATTGCAATATACTTCCCTCTTAGGGCTGCCTTTGCTGCATCCCAGAGATTTTGGGTTGTTGTATTTTCGTTTTCGTTGCTTTCCATATATTTTTAAATTTCTTCTCTAATTGCCTGATTAACGCAATCATTCATTAATAGGGTGGTTTTTAACCTCCACACTTTTGGAAGTTTCCCAGACTTTTTCCTGTGGTTAATTTCGAGTTTCATAGCATTGGGATCTGAAAGTGTGCATGGTATGATCCAGCTCTTGGTTTTAACTCAGTTCATGACCTCAGAGTCCTGGGATCGAGCCCTATGTCCACTGCGCTTCAAACTCTTCAGCAAGCCTGCTTGCCGATTTTTTCCTCTCTCTCTCTCTCTCTCTGTCCCTCCCTTTACATACACACTCTCTCTCTAAAATACACGAATCTTTAAAAATAAGTAAATAAAAATAACATGAATTTTACAAGTTATTTGACAAATTCGTACAAGGCTGTTTACAGCAATAATGAGAGAGGTGGGAACATTACCAGTATAAAGTGTCACAGGATCCATTCACAACTTGGATCTTCAATCCTTCAAGTGTTATATCTCACACAGTAAGTTCTGGTCACTGTTAAGATAAAATCCTCTTCAGCAAATTCTCTTCCCAGTCAAGGCTTTTCTTATACCAGCATCTCACACTACAGGAAAGCTGACCCTGGTGGCTATTCCAGAGGAGTTGTCCTGGTCCTTGGCCATCAGAATGTAGCTGATGACATTCCCCAGCTGAAAGAAGACAGGGTTTGCCATTTCCCTCAAACAATCAAACCCATTTATCTTTTTTTAATGTTTTATTTATTTTTGAGATAGCTCAAGTTGGGAAGGCTGCAGAGAGAGGACAGAGGATCTGAAGTGGGCTTTGCACTGACAGCAGTGAGCCTGATGTGGGGTTAGAACTCATGAACTGTGAGATCATGACCTGAGCTCAAGTTGGATGCCCAACTGACCGAGACACCAGGCACCCCAAAAACATTTACCTTTATGAACAAGAGTACCTTATACTGAGCAGTGCACCAGAGGCCGACACAGATTCAGGAAGAATCAGGAGAGCCTGTTCTTGTTTATTGCTGAGTTCTTTTAAAAAAAACTTTAATGTTTTATTTATTTTTGAGAGACAGAGAGAGAGACAGAGAGAGACAGAGAGAGACAGAGACAGCATGAGCAGAGGAGGGTCAGAGAGAGAGGGAAACATAGACTCTGAAGACAGGCTCCAGGCTCTGAGCTAGCTGCCAGCACAGAACCTGATGTGGGGCAGGAACCCACGGACTGTGAGATCATGACCTGAGCCGAAGCCAGACGCTCAACCGACAGGTGCCCTGTTTATTGTTGAGTTCTAATAACCCTGCACAGAATTCTATCCCCAGACCTTTCAGAGACTGCAGCTTAAGCAGGGAAAGGAAACTCTATGGTCCAGATGTGTTACAGAAATAAGAGGGGAAAAAAGCCCATTTTCAATTTAAGAATATAATGGTATCAAAATAATATCAATACTCTAGCAAGATTGAGACAGTATCTTAATGATAGCATCAGATGAATGTGCCTGAGTTCCCCCTAAGGAAGGTAAACACTGCTGGCATTTCAGAATTGTGCTCAAGGGCTTGAGGATCTGCATCCAAGCACTGATGTACAAAGGGAAATCTTTTCAGTTTCAACGAGAAGTATTTTGTCATTTTATTCCTTTTCTTGAAACCCCAATACTTTTTGTTATCTGACTGTTCTCCTTCAAAGACATAATCAACCGCCAGACCACTGTGGTTCAGGTCTTCACTGCTGCTGTTTGGATCATAGTAAATACCTGGAAAAGGAAAATTCAATGTTAGGCTAAGAACCCCCCAGGCACATGAAATCGTAACCCAGCCTATCTACCACAGTAAGGGAGATGTTTCAAAACATGTTAAAATCACATAAGCACAGATAATACCTAGACGACAGATCAATTTTGAGATAGGCTAGGGATTTAGGTCTTCAACTAATACTGGCACAAATGTAAAGTGGTTCACTCTCTTTATTAAACAACTGGACAAGGGGTGCTTGGGTTACTCAATTGGTTAAGTATCTGACTCTTGATCTCGGCTCAGATCATGATCTCACACTTTGTGAGTTCGAGCCTCTTGTCAGCCTCTATGCTGACAATTGGAGCCTGCTTTGGTGTCTCCCTCCCTCTCTTTTTGCCTCGTCACCACTCATGATCTCTCTCTTTCTCTCTCTCTCTCTCTCTCTCTCAAAGATAAAGAAATAAATATTTCTAAATAAAAAAATAGGAATGCCTGGGTGGCTCAGTGGTTAAGACTTCGACTTTGATTTTTGGCTCAAATCATGATTTCACAGTTCTTGAGTTTCAGCCCCACATTGGGCCTCCCTCTGACAATGTGGAGCCTGCTTGTGATTCTCTCTCTCTCTCTCTCTCCCTTTCTCTCTATTCCTTCCCACTTGTGCTGTCTTACAATAAACTTAAAAAAATAAACAACTAGATGAGAAACATAAAAGACTTATAAAAATCATGTTTTTCTACTCTTAGGATGTCTGCCTAAAGAAACAGCAGAGAACACATAATTACTTGATCCACGGGCTTTTGTCCAAATTTTTACAGTAAAATCATTCAGAAAATGTGAAAGATCTAATAATTTGTAAAATGAAAAGGAAATTAAGCTATACTGATAGAATTATATCATCTTTAACATATACTTGTGGGGGCACCTGAATGGCTCAGTATTTAAGCATCCAACTTTGGGTCAGGTTAGGATCTCACAGTTCATGCGTTTGGGCTCTGCATCAGGCTCTGTGCTGACAGCTTAGAGTCTGGAGCCTGCTTCAGATTCTGAATATCCCTCTCTCTCTGCTCCTCCCCTGCTCACATTCTGTCTCTCTCCTTCTCAAAATTAAATAGACATTAAAAATTTAATAAAAACTAAAAAATATGATATACTTATGAAGTACTGAAAATATGGGGGATATATGTCCAATCATGTCAAATGGGACATCAGGCACAAATATTTCATGTACAGAATGAACAATTGTGTTATATCCACACCCAAAAAATTCTTCATTGACTTCAACATACCAAAGAGTCAATCTTGTCATGTGTCATGGTGGTTTCCCCACTTTCCTGCCCAAATTTCTACATAGAAAAATGCTTACCTTTTTTCTAGAACTAGAAAGAATACAGGGTTGCATCGATAGCAACAGAGATAAACACCACACTTACCTCTGTGATCATAATCTTTCAGCCCATGGATATCCCAGGAGGCAGTCTCATCGGCAGCTAAATTTTCTGGATGATGTTTGCACGATTCATTCTTTCAAAGGGAAAGAGACCTGATCACTATGATCCACCTCTGGGGAACATGTGTGCAAGACAGTTTGCAGCTGAATGGTTTCCAACTCAAGTTGGGTATAAAGAATCCCAAGACCTGAAATGTTACTTATTATTTTGAAGCAAACGGTAGCAGGTGTCTATTTAAATAAGACGTTCTGGGTCTACCTGAAATTTTTCATTCTGAAGACATCTGTACTATATATATAGACAGTAGAACAGAATGTATATCCCACATAACAAAGACATAGGAACAGCAATATAGTAACGATGTGAGCAGAGACCTGTGCAGCGCTAACAAATTTTAATAACAGTTCTGAAAGTTTGCAGATACAAAGACTACAATCTAAAATGTGAATATTAAATATGATATCTCTTTTCCCTGAAAGTGTTCAATGTTTGATAAGAAGATAAGGAGCTCTGTTTCCCTGGGCAAGATAAGGATAGGACCTCTCTGAGCTCAGGGCTCCATTCTCCTTAACACACTGGAAGACACGAGCCATTAGGCCACTACTGAAGCCCCCAGTGCCTCTAGACAGAGAGCAGTCCACCAGGTTCTGCTCACTCAGTGACACAAGTTTTCCAGAGCATCTGTCTTTCAAGAACACCAGCTGCACTAAAAGCCCAACATAAGTCACAGACCCAATTATAAAGCTCTCACTCAGCAAACCAAATAGCAAGATTTGACAGCATCCCACACATCTGAAACTGTTAAAACATAGTGAACTGCCCATTGTTTCTCAGTCTACAGTAGCAAGGACACTGATTCCTTTTGCCTGTACTCTTGAGAAGAACTCGCTGAATGTCTTCACACCCATTCTTCGTGGGAGTTATATAGTCTTTCTCTCTTCAGTCCATAGATGAAGGGGTGTCTGCAAAAAGAGGTGCTTGGAACACTTTTTCCTTCTTGTGCTTCTGGGTCTGAGGACCATTCTTCATATGTCTGAATTCTTCATTGGTCTTTGAGGAAAAATAAATAGAATGCTAGCAAGCAGGAGATTTTTTGGTATGGTGCCAGGGGATGAAGCACAAAAGGTCAGCAATCCATGCCACACCCACCATGTCACAAAGCTACTCCCTGCCATTATGAAGCTGTGTTTCCCTCGGCTGTGTTCTTGAGTGTGCTGTTCAACCATTTTTATATTCCCCTCCTACACTGCTCTCCTACACCCTTCTCCCCTGCAGCATAACCAATAACCTATTATCTTTATTTCTTTGTATGTGTGTGTGCTAAAGATCTCATTTTATTTTTAAATTATTTTCATATAATTCCAAGTTAGTTAACCTGCAGTGTAATAATGATTTCAGGAATGCAAATTAGTGATTCATTGTCTTAGCCGACGCCAGGTCCCGGCCCGCTCGTCCCCTCGTTCGGCGTTACCTGTCTCGTCCGCCCCGACCGGCAGGGCAGAGAATCCTCCCGGGTTCTTTTCCTGAGGGAGGGAGAGAAAGGGCAGGAAAGGGGAACACAGAGAGTAAAGACAGCACCCGGTATCCGATCAAGCCTCTTCCTTTATTCCCCAAAACTGTCTCTTATAATAAAAGTTTTTTAGGCGGGAGAACAAGGCAGCTGACCTAGGTCAGTTGCTAGGAAACAGGGTCAAAGGATTAAAGCTAGGGTAAAGAAGGAAATAAACTAAAGTTTTTAGCACAGCACTGAAGGGCCGATACTACCCTGCCTGTAGGCAATTGATCTTTGTTCTTCTGGCTTCTCCTCTGACAGGGAGTGGCGCTCCCCTGCCTATTTTTGCAACTCCCCTCAGGGAGTGACATATCCAGCTAGCAAATGGCCAAGCAGCTGAAATCTTTGCAGCTTCCCACAGTTCATCACTTACATTTAACACTCAGCGCTCATCCCAACAAATGCCTCCTTAATGCCCTGAAACATTAGCCCATCCCTCCACTCAACACCTCTCCATCAACCCTCACTTTGTTCCCTGTATTTAAGAGTCTCTTATGATTTGTCTCCCTCTCTATTTTTATCTTATTTTGCTTATATTCATCTATTTTGTTTATTCAATTCCACATATGAACTAAATCACCTGATATTTGTCTTTTTCTGACTGACTTATTTTGCTTAGCATAATACATTCTGTTCTCTCCATGTTGTTGCAAATGGCAAGACCTCATTCTTTTTGATAGCCAAGTAATATTCCTGTGTATGTATATACCACATCTTCTTTATCCATTCATCAGTTGATGGACATTTGGGCTCTTTCCACACTTTGGCTATTGTCAATAGTTCTGCTATAAACACTGGGGTGCATGCGCTCCTTTGAACCAGCACTCCTGTATTCTTGGGTAAATACCTAGTAGTGCAATTGCTGGGGCATAGGGTAGTTCTATTTTTAATTTTTGAGGAAACTCCACAGTGTGTTCCAGAGTGGCTGTACCAGTTTGCATCCCCACCAGGAGTGCAGAAGGGTTCCTCTCTCTCGGCCTCCTCAGCAACATCTGTTGTTGCCTAAGTTGTTAGTGTTAGCATTCTGATTGGTGTGGGGTGGTATATCATTGGCATTTTGATTTCCCTGATGATGAGTGATGTGGAGCATCTTTTCATGATAGGGTGAGGAGTTCACCCTAACCCTAACCCTTAACCTTAACCCTACCCGTGTTGGCTATCTAGATGTCTGCTTTGGAAAAGTGTCTATTCATGTCTTTTGTCCATGTATTCATTGGGTTATTTGTTTTTTCAGTGTTGAGTTTGAGAAATTCTTTATAGATTTTGGATGCTAACACTTTATCTGATATGTCACTTGTAAATATCTTCTCCCATTCCATTGATTGCCTTTTAGTTTTGCTGATTTTTTTCCTTCACCATGCAGAAACTTTTTATCTTGATGAGGTCCCAACAGTTCATTTTTGCTTTTGTTCCCCTTGCCTCCAGAGACATGTCAAGTAAGAAGTTGCTGTGGCTGAGGTTAGAGAGGTTGTTGCCTGTTTTCCCCTCTAGGATTGTAATGGCTTCCTGTCTTACATTTTGATCTTTTATCCATTTTGAGTTTATTTTTGTGTAGGGTATAAGAAAGTGGTCCAGGTTCATTCTTCTGCATTTCTCCATCCAGTATTCCCAATACCACTTGCTGAAGAAACTGTCTTTTTTTTCCATGGGATAGTCTTTCCTGTTTTGTCAAAGATTAGTTGGCTATACGTTTTTGGACCAATTCTGGGTTCTCTATTCTGTTCCACTGATCTCAGAATCTGTTTTTGTGCCAGTTCTATACTACTGTCTTGATGATTACAGCTTTGTACTACAGCTTGAAGTCCAAATTTGTGATGCCTTTAGCTTTGGGGTTTTTTTTCCCAACATTACTTTGGATATTTGGAGAATTTTTTGATTCCATACAAATTTTAGAATTGTTTATTCTAACTCTGTGAAAAATATTGGTGTTATGTTGATAGGGATTGATTGAATATGTAGATTACTTTGGGTAGTATCCACATTTTAACAACATTTGTTCTTCCAATCTGTAAATATGGAATTCTTTCCCATGTGTTTGTGTCTTGTTCAATTTCTTTCATAAATTTTCTATAGTTTTCAGAGTATACATTTTTTTTTTACCTTTTTGGTTAGTTTTTATACCTAGTTATTTTGTTTTTGGTGCAATTGTAAATATGATCATTTCCTTGATTTCTCTGTCTGTTTCTTCATTATCGGTGTATAGAAATGCAACAAGTATCTGTCCTTTGATTTTATATCTTGTGACTTTGCTGAATTCATGTATCAGCCCCAGCAGCTTCTTGGTAGAGTCTCTCGGATTTCCCATGTAGAGTATCATGTCGTCTGCAAAGAGTGAGGGTTTGACTTCCTCCTTGCCAATTTGGATGCTCTTTACTTCTTATTGTTGTCTTATTGCTACAGCAAGGACTTCCAACACTATGTTGAATAATGGGGGTGAGAATGGATATCCTTGTCATCTTCCTGGCCGTAAGGGCAAACTCTCAGTTTTTCCAAATTGAAGATGATATCAGTAGTAGGTGTTTTGTATGTGGCCTTTAAGATATTGAGGTATGTTCCTTCTATCCCTACTTTCTTGAGGATTTTTATCAAGAAAGGATGCTGTATTTTGTCACATGCTTTCTCTGCGTCTATTGAGAAGATCATGTGGTTCTTACCCTTTCTTTTATTAATGTGATATATCACATTGATTGATTTACAGATATTGAACCAACTCTGCATCCCAGGAATAAATCCCGCCTGATCATGGTGAATAATTCTTTCACTGTATTGTTGGATCTGGTATCCTAGTGTCTTGTGGAGGATTTTTGTAACCATGTTCATAAAGGAAATGGGTCTGTATAGTTCTCCTATTCAGTGGGTTCATTGTCTGGTTTTGGAATCAAGGTACTGTTGGCCTTGGTAGGCCTGTTGTCTTAGGGAACACGTTTGGAAGTTTCTCTTCCATTTCTGTTTTTTGGAATAGCTTCAAAAAAAGAGGTTTTAACTCTTCTTTAAATGTTTGGTAGTATTCCCTTTGAAAGCCATCCTGCCCTGGTCTCTTGTTTGTTGCAAGATTTTTGATTCTTGACTCAATTTCTTTACTGGTTGTGGATCTACTGGTTGTGGATCTGTTCAAATTTACTGCTTCTTCCTGTTTCAGTTTTGGTAGTTTATAGGTTTCTGGGAATTTGTCCATTTCTTCCTGATTGCCCAATTTGTTAGCATATAATTCTCTTATAATTGTATTTCTGTGGTGTTGGTTGTGATCTCTCTTCTTTCATTCATAATTTTATTTATTTGGGTCCTTTCCTTTTTCTTTTTGATCAATCTATCAATTATCAATTTTGTTAATTCTTTCAAAGAACTAGCTCCTGGTTTCATTGATCTGCTCTACTGGTTTCTTTTTTTTTTTTTAATTTTAATATCATTGATTTCTGTTCTACTGTATTAATTTCCCTTCTTCTGCTGTTTTGAGGCTATATTTGCTGTTCTTTTTCCAGGTCTATTAGGTCTAAGGTTAGGTTGTGTATTTGACGCCTTTCTTACTTCTCTAGGAAGGCCTGGATTGCTATACACTTCCTTCCTCTGACCACCTTTGCTGCATCCAGAGGTTTTGGGCTGTCGCTTTCTCAGTTTCCTTGGCTTCACTGTTCTTTTTAATTTTCTCTTTAATTTTATGGTTAACCCATTCATTAAAATCTCCAAGTATTCGTGGTTTTTCCAAATTTTTTCTTTTAGATGATTTTGAGTTTCATAGCGTTGTGGTCTGAAAATATGCAAGTTATGATATTAATCTTTTTGTACTTTTTGAGAGCTGATTTGTGAGGCAGTATGTGATCTATTCTGGAGTATGTCCATAAAACTCAAGAAGAATGTGTGTTCTGCTGCTTTAGGATGAAACATTCTGAATGTATTTGTTAAGTCAATCCAGTCCAGTCTGTCATTCAAAGCCATTGTTCCCTTGTTGATTTTCTGCTTACATGATCTGTCCATTGCTATAAAAGGGGTTATGGGATTCCTCAACTATTATGGTATTAGTATAATGAGTCGCTTTATGTTTATGATTAATTGATATATATATTTGGGCATCTCATGTTGGGTGCATAAATATTTCCAATGGTTAGATCTTCTTGGTGGAAAGACCCCTTAAATATGATATAATTATCTTTCTTCATCTCTTGTTACAGTCTTTATTTTAAAATCTAGTTTGTCTGATATAAGTGTGGCTACTCTGGCTTTCTGTTGACAACCATTAGCATGACAGGTGGTTCTCCATCCCCTTACTTTCATTCTGATGTGTCTTTAGGTCTAAAATGAGTTTCATGGAATCAGCCTATCGATGGGTCTTCTGTTCTTATCCATTCTGATACTTTATGTCTTTTGACTGAAGCATTTAGTCCATTAACATTTAGAATGAGTATTGAAAGATATGAATTTAGTGCCATATATTGCCTGTAGTGTTGGTGTTTCTGGTAATGTTCTCTTGTCTTTTCTAGTCTTTGTTGCTTTTGGCCTTTTTTGTTTTGTTTTACCTTTTCTCCACTCAAAGAGTCCCCCTCAAAAGTTCTTGCAGGGCTGGTTTAGTGGTCGTGAATTCCTTTAGTTTGTCTGGGAAACTCTTGATCTCTCCTTCTGTTTTGAATGACAGCCTTGCTGAATAAAGAATTCTTGGCTGCCTTCTTTTTTTAATTCATCACAATGAATATACCCTGCCACTTCCTTCTGGCCTGCCAAGTTTCCGTGGATAAGCTTGCTGTGTACCTGATCTGCCTTCCCTTATAGGTTAAGGACTTTTTCCCCTTTGCTGCTTTCATAATTCATTGCTTGTCTGTGGATTTTGTGAATTTGACTGTGATATGCCTTAATGTTGGTCAGTTTTTGTCCAATCTAATGAGAGCTCTCTGTGCTTCCTCGATTTTGATGTCTGGGTCCTTCCCCAGATTAAGAAAGTTTTCTGCTATAATTTGCTCACATAAACCTTCTGGCCCCTTTCCTCTCCCTTCATCTTCTGGGGCTACTATGATTCAGAGTTATACCTTTTAAATAAGTCACTGAGTTTTCTAATTCTTGTATCATGATCTTTTGCCTTTGTTTCCCTGTTCGTTTCTGATTCATTATTCTCCATAATTTTATCTTCTATATTGCTGATTCACTGCTCTGCTTTGTTCATTCTTGCTGTCGTAACATCCCTTTGAGATTGCATCTCAGTTGTAGAATTTTTAGATTTTACTTTTTTCTCTACGGAAAGGGATTCTCTAGTGTCTTCTATGCTTTTTGCAACCCCAGATAGTATTCTTATCAGCATGGTTCTCATTCTAGTTCAGACATTTTGTTAAAGAGTCCCTGGTAGTCATTTAATCCTGTTCTTTCCTTTGGGGTGAATTCCCTCATTTCATCATTTTGAAGGAAGAAAATGAATTACCAAAGTTAAAAATAATTTAAAAATTAAAAACAAAGGAAAAATGAAATAAACGAAGCTATATCCTAGTTGTGATTCAGTCTGCTTGTTGACTGAAAGCCTGAAAGAATAGAGAAAAAAGGAAATGGAAAGAAAAAAAAGGAAAAAATTTAAAGTTAAAAATTATATAATAAGGAAAATGATATAGAGTAAAAAGTTTTAAAAATAAAATATAAAGTAAAAAATAAAAAGAAAATTTTTCTTTCCTTATCCAAGAAAGAGGGAAAGGAAAAATAAAACAACTTAAGCAAACACAGAAGCAGATAAAACCAACAAATAAGTGAGTCAACGGAATGAATGACACCTGAAGGAAGGTACATCCAGTTTCTCTTAGAACTGAAAATATGAAGCGCTCTATAGTCCATACTCTAACCAGGTGGAGTGACTTGTACCAGTCTTCTACATGGTGTGTTTGGAGGGGGCAGTTGGATGGGGCTTGGTGCAACAGCTCTGGTCTCTTCTAGGAGGCGCTGCTTACCTTTTTGGGATGGAAAAGTGCTTCTGTGTGCGTGCCCGGGTGCAAGAGAGCTGGAGATAGCCTCACCTACCTCCCTAGTCTCTGGCACAGGAAATCTGTGCTTCCACCAACCCGTGATAAAGCACCCTTCCTTCGTCTCAGACCTCTGTCCACTCTCACCTCTACCCTGTCTGTGTCTGAGCTGTCTGTCTGCCAGGTAGCACGTCCCTCCAGAGTTTTATCTAAGATGGGGCTGTGTTTCAAAATCCCACACTTCAGGGGCACCTGGGTGGCTTAGTAGGTTGAGCATCTGACTTCGGTTCAGTTCATGATCTTATAGTTCACAGGTTCGAGGTTCGTGTCGGGCTCTGTGCTGACTGGTAGCTCAGCGCCTGGAGCCTGCTTCCGATTCTCTGTCTAGACAGTGGTTCAGGACCTCCTTCTCTAGACCTAGGTCCATAAGACATGCCAGTGATCTTCCTCACACATTGTCTCCAGCATTTCCCTGCTCCGGCGAGCAGTGATCAAAGGAATTTCATACAAGGGCTGAGTCAAGGCTGGGCCAGCACAGCCATTCTACAGTTCTCACAGTGTGGGGACCTGACAGACTTTGGCAGCTTCCTCAACCTTAGTTTCCTCAGTGAGAACATGGAATAAAAATTAGATTTTCCTCAGAGAATTCTTGTGAAGATTAAATGAGATAATACATGCCAGGCATGAGCATAGAGTACAGCTAACTGAATACTGTTTCCTTGTGATGGCTGTTGAACAGATATCCACAGGCCCAAAATGGTGTCACTTAGGTTAAAAGCCCAAGTCAGGAAACCAAGACTTAATACCTAACCCAACTGACTATTGTCAATTATAAAAATTGACTATTGACTATTATCAAAAAAAGAAAAAATAATAAATCTTTCTTTTATTAGCTCGGCTGAGTTCCTTTTTACTTGCCAGATGAGATGCTGCTGGATTCAGGAATCCTATAGTAAAGCCAAGCAGATCTTCAAATTTACTTCACTGAATTTTGTTATGTAACAGATTTGGTGGCAGGCATGAGATGTGGGGTAAACTTCCAACTGCATTTAGGACAAGGAGAAACACAGGCGTGGTACCTATAAGCCCGTGAATTCATGGTCTTTTCTCCTTTTCCCATTGTGATAGGTAAGCTCCTGTGGTTCAGGGATCCATCCTATTTGTCTCTATCTTTGTCTGCTAATTTTTTGTTCCAGGTGCTTTTCCACCTGAAGAGACCTTTTCATGGGCCGCCACATGAGGTTACCGGTGATCCTCCTGAGACATCTTTTATTCATAGACTAAGACTGAACTGAGGGTCACAGTAAAACATTTCTTAAACCTAAGTAGGATCCACAAGAGTTTTTTGTTTTGTTTTAATTAATTTGTTTGTTTGTTTCTTTTTTCAATGTTTTTTTTTTTTTTGAGAGAGAGAGAGAGAACACACTTGGTAGCCAGGGAGGGGCAGAGAAAGAGGGAGAGACAATCCCAAGCAAGGTCCATGCTGTCAGCACAGAGCCTGACTAGGGGCTCAATCTTGCAAACTGTGAGATGATGACCTGAACTGAAATCATGAGTTTGATACTTAACAAGCTGAGCCATGCAGGTCCCCCTGTTTGTTTCGTTTTTAAATCAATTCCTCCGGAGCATAGGTAAGAAATAAAAATTCACCTTATCCCTTCCTTTCCATGTCTAGACCCATTGGTTATGGATCCTTTGTTCCCTGGGAATAACTATTTCCTTCTTGCCCCTCTGGGTAACATCCTCAGAAGGTGGCTTTGCATTCCAGTTGCCTGGGTTGTCTCTTCGCCTATCTTCGGGAGTGGCTCTAATCTTGTCAAACTAGTACTGTTTACACCTTCATGAGGATGTCTTTTGGGGTCCATGTTTAATACTGCCAGAAATGTTACTGGATTTCCTGGATAAAACCTGATAATATAGTTTTTAAAAATGTAATTACTCTATAATAAAAAATTTGGCCAAATTAAAAGCTCATATGAAACTTCTTTGATTTACTTTTTTTTCCTTTTTTAAATTTTTAGGCCTTTTCTGTTAAGCAAAATTTACCCAGAAGAAAACTTTTTCACAGGTGGATGGGTGTGTCGATCCTTTGATATTATTAAGGCAACAAGCCAATTCTTTGAGAAGCTAAAACCAGATGTCCTTGTCTTACACTCTGAGTGTTTACTGGAGCACAGAGATCTGGTTCCAAAAATAATTCAAAGAATGCCAATCCTTTTTACGAATCCACAAACCTTCCTTATTTATCTCAAATGCTTACAAGTATTGTAAAGTTCTTGCACAAGGAGAATAAAGTCCTTCTAGAAAGCACTTGCATTTTTTTCCTTTGCCTTCAAAACATGCAGTGTACTCCTGGTCTTGCCCATGAATTTCTTATCTGGTCCATTATCTTCATAGTGAAGATTCCAGGCAGATCACTGTAGCCACGCAAACATGGAAGGCAAAGCCATTGAAAACTTGATTTGCCAAAGAAAAATAAAATCTTAAGTGTCTTCTCCACAAATATTAAAAACAAAAAAAGCCAAAAACAAACAAACAAACAAAAGCCTTAGTCGGCGAGACCATCAATCTTAACTTATTCCATCGAACAGAAACAAAAACATATCCAGGCTTAATAGATTTTTTTAAAAGATTTTATTTTTTAAGTAATCTCTACATCCAACATGGGGCTTGAAGCAACAACTCCAAGGTTAAGAGCCACATGCTCTACCGACTGAGCCAGCCAGGCACCCCAAAACTAGTTAGTTTTATACCTATTCCAGGACAGTAATTTTACAACAGAGGCTATAAAGTCTGTGATTCTGTATGTTCAATTGCGTATAGATATGTGTTGTAAATGCTTCTACATTCTGATGGAATTGCTAATTCTGATGGCATTTTTTTGTGAAGACCTCTATTTAGTTGGCTTGAAGGCAAGTGACAGTAAGCACTAGGAATTCTAAAACTCCAAAACGTAGAAACTAACGCAAGTGCTTTCAAGTTCAAAAGATCTAAGAAAGTATTTGATATTAAAGGTACGTTAAGATTGATGGCTTAATTGACACAAACACATCTTTAGAGTTATCGACACTAAATGAACAGACTTTTATTCTACCTGAGTTTACGAGTCAAATAAGTTATATTATCTTTTATAAGATCTTCCCTTCCACAAAAAAACATACTAACAGGATAAAACTGACTTTGTCTAATTCTTAATAAAGCTTTGTAAGTAATCTGCACATAATTGTTAAAAACAAATGAGTAAATGTCATGTTTTTGGAGTAAATTTTTTAAATGTGGAGGGGCCGATAGGCTGCCCAAGAGGGCTACATTGACATAAAGATTGTTTTTGAGCTAAAGCAATCAAAACCTAGCTGATTCAGGAAAACTCTGGACCTTTCCCTCACCTATCTGCCTGTAGAAGGAAGAGGACAGTAAGCTAGAGATTCTCTTATCTGAGAAACTAACCTGCCAACAGCACAAACTCTGTTTTCCAAACATCTCCTCTCACCTGCCTGCCAATGGTCTCCCTCCTTTTTGTATCCAGCTCTGACCCTTCTCCAGATGTGCATCCAAGAGTGGTACAAAATGGAAGATTTTTATAGAAGGGGGTGGCCAGAGAGTTATTAGCAAATTAAAAAGGTTGCTCTTGGCAATGCCTCTTTCTAGGGGACAAAGCATGGTTTCTACCTCACCAGGGATGGAGAGGACCCAAGTGGCCAACTCATTGGACTAGATTAAAAACCTCTTGGGCGACAGGTTAATATTATATTGATGGGATAGTTGGAAACTGCAGTTAGGTTCTGTATTAAAAGCCAGTTTTAACACAGTTGAGGTGACATTTTGGATTTAAAATAACTACTTCTGAAGAATATTACAAAAATTATAGAGGAAAAGTTATATGATGATCAGCACACAAGTAGCATGTAGCTACTGCTATTAGACATAATGATGTTCTGGAATTTAAGAGGCCCCTTATCCTCAAAATGCCCTTGTTAGGGTCATATCTTAAGATACATCACTGAAGATTTAAGAACATATATCACAGTCCAGAAATAATAGGACACATAACAAGCCTTTGATGTCTGGGAGGACAGAGCACCTGAGGACACAGGACACAGCAGCAGCAGGCAGAGGATTAGGATCAGAGGGTCACAACTCTCTCAGCTAGAGCTATCCTTACACACTGCCATAGGTGTGCTCTGTGCTCAAGGTTAGATGGAGAATGAAGGACCAAGATGTACTTGGAGTCTCTCAACCAAACCAGCTTCCATCATCATGGCTTTCTGCCCACATTTTCCCTGCATGTTAAGCCCCCAAATGAGCATGATGCACTGAAAGAGGTCAACTGTGGATAGATTTTTGTGTCAAAATGCAATGCTGCCTCTTGGACTCACCTCAGTAAAGCTTGCTCATCAGTGATCCGTCTGGGAAGCTGGTGTTCAGAAAAATAATCAGCAGGTCTAAAAGTACATTCTCCACTTCTAGTGGGTTCATTCTCCAAACTGGACCAGTCAGCGAACATAAGTGAACAGTTGCCTTGAAACTATAGTCTCTCGTCCTGACCTATTTGTAATCTAACAAAAACGGCAGTGTTTTTTTTTGTAAAAATACAGAGTATGTGAATGTTCAATTATCAAGTGGAACAATTAACCAAACCAGCTAACCTGGCTTATAGCAATAGTGTCACACATTGCTTACATGGTCGCCCTGAGGATGGGACAGGAATGAACCATTTCCCTGGCTTGGCACCTCCCATTAGAGCTTTCATGAACAACTTGACACTGGCCGCTTTTAAGGATTCTCAGAGGGACCTTAGCCATTACCCTTCTAGCAATTTCCTCTGTTTTTTTTTTTTAATTAAAAAGACAAGTAATCATTTTGAAAATATGGCAAAGCTCTGGTAAACAAGATGTTTTTAAAAAACCCCAAATCCCAATATACTTTGTTGTGGCCACTTGAAACCAGTAGACAGCTGGGATTTATGGCTCACTGAGGAACATTCTGTTTTTTTAAAAATATTATTTATTTATTTATTTTGAGAGACAGAGAGAGCGTGAGCAGGGGAGGGTAAGAGAGAGAGGAAGACACAGAATCTGAAGCAGGCTCCAGGCTCTGAGGTAGCTGTCAGCTTAGAGCCCGACACGGGGCTCGAACCCAGGAACCGTGAGACCATGACCTGCGCAGAAACCAGATGCCCAACCAACTGAGCCACCCAGGTGCCCCAGGAACACTCTGTTTTGACTGATGGCTTTTCATCACCATAATAACCTTTATCTCATCCTCCAAATGAATGAACTAAAGCTTAGAGAGGTTCAGAAACTTCCTTAACCAGCAAACAGGGAGCCAGGATTTTATCTCAGGAGTTTTAAGCTGTAACTCCAGACCAGCACGTAGCACAGCAGGGCTGTGTCAGACCTGAGATGGAAGGCAGATAGTCGGTGAAGATAACGGAAGAGAATTGCACAGGACAAGAGTTAATGTTTCATGCAAAAGTCCAAGGGACCTCACACCTCCCCCACCCCCTCCCCAAAGTCATTACCTAGGCACAGTCCCTAAAGTGGTAGTTTGCAGAATCGTTGCCGGGCATGAAAAGACACTCATAGAAATCAGAATCTAGTTTTTTATGGTGAACGGTACTAGAATCTACTATCTGCAAAGCTATGTGTGAAATATATATTCTCTCCATAATCACTTCGTTTTTACCAAAGATATTCAAATTCAAATTAATTTATTTTTCAAAATAAGTTTGGTTTCCATTGGATTCTCTTTCCTGTTTTGTCAAAGATTAATTGGCCATACACTTGTGGGTCCAGTTCTGGGTCTCTATTCTATTCCATTGGTCCACGTGTCTGTATGGTATCTGTCCTTCTCCGCCTGACTTATTTCGCTTAGCATGACACCCTCGAGGTCCATCCACTTTGCTACAAATGGCCAGATTTCATTCTTTCTCATTGCCATGTAGTACTCCATTGTATATCCATACCACATATTCTTGATCCATTCATCAGTTGATGGACATTTAGGCTCTTTCCATGAATTGGCAGTTGTTGAAAGTGCCACTCTGAACATGTGCTCCTATGCATCAGCATTTCTGTATCCTTTGGGTAAATCCCTAGCGGTGCTATTGCTGGGTCATAGGGGAGTTCTATCGATAGTTTTTTGAGGAACCTCCATACTGTTTCCCAGAGTGGCTGCCCCAGTTTACATTCCCACCAACAGTGCAGGAGGGTGCCCCTTTCCCCACATCCTCGCCAGCATCTGTAGTCTCTTGATTTGTTCATTTTAGCCACTCTGACTGGTGTGAGGTGGTATCGCAGTGTGGTTTTGATTTGTATTTCCCTGATGATGAGTGACACTGAGCATCATTTCATGTGCCTGTTGGCCATCTGGAGGTCCTCTTTGGAGAAGTGTCTGTTTATGTCTTCTGCCCATTTCTTCACTGGATTATTCATTTTTCGGGTATGGAGTTTAGTGAGCTCCTTGTAGAGTTTGGATACTAGCCCTTTATCTGATATGCCATTTGCCACTATCCTTTCCCATTCTGTAGGTTGCCTCGTAGTTTTTTTGACTGTTTCCTTTGCAGTGCAGAAGCTTTTTATCTTGAGGAGGTCCCAATAGTTCATTTTTGTTCTTGATTCCCTTGCCTTTGGGGATGTGTCGAGGAGGAAATTGCAGCAATTGAAACTGAAAACGCACCGAGGGCTGAAGAGGGAGAGGGACAGGGAAAAGGGGTGGTGATCATGGAGGGGGGGCACTCGTGGGGAGAAGCAATGGGTGTTATATGGAAACCAATTTGACAATAAAGTATTATTTAAAAAATAAAATTAAATTAAAAAAATAAGTCTAGTTTTAAAAAATACTTGGCCTGATTATTTACCTAAATACAGAGAGAAGAGCAATTGACATATGATTTCACTCATATGTGGAATTTGGGAAACACAACAGATAACATAGGGGGAGGGAAGGAAAAGTAAGATAAAAACAGAGAGGGAGGCAAACCATGAGACACTCTTAAATACAGAGAACACACTGAGGGCTGCTGGAGGGGAGGTAGATGGGAGGAGGGCTTAAATGGGTGATGGGAAGTAAGGAGGGCACTTGTTGAGATGAGCACTGACTGTTATCTGTAAGTGATATATCATTCGGTTCTACTCCTGAAGCCAAGACTACACTGTATATTAACTAACTTGAATTAACAAAAAAAGTAAAATAAAATAAAAGCGATTGATCATGTATGCTCTTTAAAACCTGCTCTGATGGAAATCTTTCATAAGAAATTTCTCAAGGGAACTCTTAATAGCCTCTCAAGGCCAGGAGCCAACCTAAATACGTGCCCTCAGAGTTCTCCTGCAATACCTATGGATGTGGGTGGATTCCTCTCTATTCAAGGTTCCCCAAATATCCTGAGGTTCCTGTACCTGTCAGAAAGCACCCCCATTTACTCACCTGGTAAGGCTGCTGGGAATGCTGTAACAAGGTACCAGGCTGACATCTTCACAGGGCTTTATAGGCTCCATAACATCAACCTTAGTTCCTTAAAGCTGTCTGGTCAGATCTGAGTCTGTGTATGTTTTCCCAGATAGGACATTCCAGTCCAAACCTTGGTAACGTAACCAGGGTTTTAAATGGGTCCTTGTTGTAAGGAAAACAGGTTCTTGCTAAACACATACAAATAAATATGTTGCCATAAAGACATAAGAGGACTCACTGAGGTTCTGAATTTTGGAGAGTTCAGGGTGTCAGAAAAGATGGCTGTTTCAATCCTGCTTACAGCAGTGCAATGCATCAAATTGCTAGACGTTTCCTAACTCTGGAAAAACAAAACAGATTTTTATATGAGCATAAAGTCATAAAAATGCTACCAATTTTCCTTGATTCATTCAGTCCCATGTTATTAAGTCTTGTTTAGCTTGAATCCAGTTTTTACACTAGTTCTGGGTATTTTTACATAGCTTGGTTTTATGACCTTAAGGTTATCAGAAATCTGCACTCAGAGGCTTTGTTTCTGTTTTTGTTTTTGTTTGTTTGTTTGTTTGTTTGTTTTTTCATGAGCCTCACTGAAGATGAAACACATGGGCAGGAAGCTTTTATAAAAGTATCTGAGTACAAGTACAAATGTCTGCAAATGAAAGGAGGCAGAAGAACGGCCATGGTTAAAGAGCTGGTGAGAGTTCATGACAATGCAATAGACAAGGACACTTGGTTGTTTCTGTGACACACAGCACTTCAGTCCAATAAGAGGCCTGGACATCAGATCTCTCGGGCTTTATACGTTTTTTGAAATACTTATTTTAATAACATCTCTACACGATTATAATCTAACAGGATTTAACATCACTTACTTGACAATGCTTTAATTTATGTCATTTTTAACATACCAAGAAAGTCTAACTAGTTTAATTTCTCAGAAAATCTTTGAAATGTTCCAGGAACTGTCTGGAAAATTTCAGTTAGACTGTGGACAAAAGACTTCATTTCAGAATCTTATTTTGGGAAGTATGTAAGTATATATATCAAAAGGTTGGAACATTTGAGTAAATGTGATCATAGATCATTATGTGGCAATGGTTATTCCATCTAACCAAAGTGAGAATAAAAGATATCAAAGGCAAAAAAAAGTCAAAGGTTATTTAGTTATGAGCAAAATTTAGTGCTTTCAGTAGGAAGACTCTGTTTTCTTAAGATTTCAAAAACCATATAGACATAGAAAATTATTTTCACAATTATATAAATCCTTTCTTTTTGGGCGTGGTGGGTAGATAACCTTAAAGGTAAAGAAAAACCTTTGTTTGCAATTTTTAATTAACAGCCAACCGTTAGTTCAAGCAAACTTTATTCTTTTAACAAAGAGAAAACAAATTTTCCACCAGAGTGCTGTTTCCTTTTTTTTTAATATTATATATAGTATATTTATTTATTTTGAGAGCGAGGGAGAGAGAGAGCACACACACACACAAGTGGGGGAGGGGTGGAGAGAGAGAGGGAGAATCCCACTGACAGTGCAGAGCCCAATGGGGGACTTGGACTTGCAAAACATAAGATCATGGCTTGAGCTAAAGTACCCTGCAGCAGGGTACTTAATATCAAAATTTGGGGCACCTGGGTGGCTTATTCGGTTCAGCATCAGCCTTCGGTTCGGGTCATGATCTCACACTTCATGGGTTCCAGCCCCGCTTTGGGCTCTGTGCTGACAGCTAGCTCAGAGCCTGGAGCCTGTCTTCAGATTCTGTATCTCCCTCTCTGACCCTTCCCTGCTCATGCTGTCTCTCTCTGTCTCTCAAAAATAAATTTAAAAAACATAAATTTTTTTTAAACAATCAAAATTCATATCTGGGGCGCCTGGGTAGCTCCACCAGCTGAGTTGCCTACTCTTGATTTTGTCTCAGGTCATGATCCCAGCATTGTGGGATCAAGAACCAAGTCCAGCTCTGCGATATGTGTGAAGCTTGCTTGGTATTCTCTCTCTCTCTCTCTCTGTTTCCACCCCTCTCTGTTTCCTTCTCCCTCTCTGCTGCTCACATTCTCTCTCAAAAATTTTTTTTCTTACTTAAATGTTTCTTAATTGTATTTTCTAAAATTCTTTTTAATATTTATTTTTTGGGAGAGAGAGAGAGAGAACAAACTGGGGAGGGACAGAGAGAGAAGGAGAGAAAGAATCCCAAGGAGGCTCAACACTGTCAGCACAGAGCCAGATGTGGGGCTCCATCTCCTAAACGGTGAGATCATGGCCAGAAGAGTCTAGCACTTCACCGACGGAGCCACCCAGGTGCCCCAAGGATATTTTAATTTTAGTTAGTACTGACCAAACATAACACTCCTCTCCAAAGATTCCTTATCCATAAATCTTTTACAACTTTAATTCTAATTTTCAGATATTGTCCCAAGTTGTTGTTTTTGTTTGTTTGTTTGTTTATGTGCCCAAACAATCAGCCTCAAGTTAAGAGAAAATCAACTTTTTTTCTCTAATAAAAAATACACAAGTCCCTCCTAATACCGTTTTTGGACTAATTTTACAATAGAGCTAGCCTGAACTTCTTTGAATTTTAGCAAACACACAATAATTGAAGTCTCATACTTAATGCTGATAATTCTAAAGACATGTCTATTCTAATTAAACCAATAACCTTAAACTACCTTTAGTATCAAATATTTTCCCAGATCACATGAACTTAAAACATTTCAGGTGGTCTCTATCTTTCTGAGTTTAGAATGCCCAATTTTTTCAAGCACTTGCCTTTAACTAAATAGAGCTCTTTCACAGCTTACTGTTAGCACTAGCATCTGGGGGGAATGGAAATTATTCCACATTTACAACATATGTGGACATATACACAGGTAAGGTAGGAAAAACAATAGTCATTTTCAGGAGAGGACATTAAAGTCCATTTTCCAAATATCTCCTTTTTTTTTTCCTGATGACACTCTTTTCTGTAGTGTTTGCATTTCAAAGAATGACTTTTAGGTCTTGGAGAAGAAGGGGGTAGAAAATTTATATCACAAAGTTGCAGAGAGACTGTTTTAAAATTTCTCCAAGGTAGAAATTTCGAGCATATCTTACTATATCGGAGGTGGTAAGATTTGGGGCACAAGAGCCCTTTAAGATGTTTGTATTTTAAAAAGGTCTCTAAATTAAACAATGGAGTAAGTAAGTAAAATTTTTTTAAAGGCCACTTTCCCTCTTCCCCCTCCCCATACCCCCAGTCTCAGATGAACCTGAGCTATCTTTACATTTTAAGACAAGGTTTATAATTGTTAGGAGAGAGAAAATAATGTACATTGAATATCAAGGGATGGCCCATCTTTTTAACTAAATGTTCTTGCTTTTATGCTTATATCAGAAAGAATTTTCACTGAAATGAGAATCAAAAGATCTATACCTTTGTAAATTCTGTGTGAAGCATTTTATAAAAGCCTTCTTTCTGGGTACACAGCTGAAACATGGCTTCTGTTAGCTCTGAATATTGACCTTTTCCAGATCATTTGTAGGAAGACCTAGAGCAAATTTGTCCTGTTTCCTCTGTGAAGGGGGGTTGGGGGTGGGGCAGAAGGTAGTGAATAGTCATTAATAGTCATTATTCTAATTTCTCTCTACATCTAGTAGGATATTTTATTTACGATTTTTGTTAATTTATTCCTTTATTTTGAGAGAGAGAGAGAGCGCGTGCGAACGAGAGACCTCTATCAGGAGAGGGGTAGAGAGTGAAGGGAGAAAATCCAAGAGGTTCTGTCAGCATAGAGCCCGATAAGGGGCTCCAACTCACAAATCATGAGAACATGACCAGAGCCAAAGTCAGGAGTTGAACACAACCGACTGAACCACCCAGACACCTTTCTTGTAGGACATTTAAAAAAAAAAAAAAGTTTATTGTCAAATTGATTTCCATATAACACCCAGGGATCTTCCCCACAAGTGCCCTCCTCCATCACCACCACCTCTTTCCCCTCCCCCCTCCCCTTCCAACCTGCTGTTTGCTTTCAGTATTCAATAGTCTCTCAGGTTTTGCGTCCTTCTCTCTTCCCAACTCTCTTTCCCTCTTCCCCTTCCCCTGGTCTTCCATTAGGTTTCTCTTGTTCTCCTGTTAGACCTATGAGTGCAAACATATAATATCTGTCTTTCTCTGCCTGACTTATTTCGCTTAGCATGGCACCCTTGAGGTCCATCCCCTTTGCTACAAATGGCCAGATTTCATTCTTTCTTATTGCCATGTAATACTTCATTGTATATATATACCACATCTTCTTGATCCACTCATCGGGTGATGGACATTTAGGCTCTTTCCATGATTTGGATATTGTTGACAGTGCTGTTATGAACATTGGGCTACATGTGCCTCTATTCTTCAGCACTTCTGTATCCCTTGGGTAAATCCCTAGCAGTGCTATTGCTGGGTCATAAGGGAGTTCTATTGATAGTTTTTTGAGGAACTTCAACACTGAGTGGCTGCATCATTTTACATTCCCAACAAGAATGTAGGAAGGTGCCCGTCTCTCCACACCCTCGCCAGCATCTATAGTCTCTTGATTTGTTCATTTTAACCACTCTAACTAGCATGCGGTGGTATCTCAGTGTGGTTTTGATTTGTATTTCCCTGATGATGAGTGATGTTGAGCATCGTTTCATATGCCTGTAGGCCATCTGGATGTCCTCTTTGGAGAAGTGTCTGTTCATGTCTTCTGCCCATTTCTTCACTGGGTTATTTGTTTTTTTTGGTATGGAGTTTGGTGAGTTCCTTGTAGATTTGGATACTAGCCCTTTATCTGATATGTCATTTGCAACAATCTTTTCCCATTCTGATGGTTGCCTATTAGGTTTCTTGATTGTTTCCTTTGCAGTGCAAAAGTTTTTTATCTTGAGGAGGTCCCAGTAGTTCATGTTTGTTCTTGATTCCCTTGCCTTTGGGGATGTGTCAGGTAGGAAATTGCTGTGGTTCAGGTCAAGAAGGTTGTTTCCTATGTTCTCCTCGAGGGTTTTGATGGTTTCCTGTCTCAGATTCAGGTCCTTCAGCCATTTTGAGTTTATTTTTGTGTATGGTGTAAGAAAGCGTTCTAGATTCATTCTTCTACATGTTGCTGTCCAGTTCTCCCAGCACCACCTGCTAAAGAGGCAGTCTTTTTTCCATTGGATACTCTTTTCTACTTTGTCAAAAATAATTGGCCGTACATTTGTGGGCCCAGTTCTGGGTTCTCTATTTTATTTCATTGGTCTATGTGTCTGTTTTTGTGCCAATACCATACTGTCTTGATGATGACAGCTTTGTAGTAGAGGCTAAAGTCTGGGATTGTGAAGCCTCCTGTTTTGGTTTTCTTCTTCAATATTACTTGGGCTATTCTGGGTCTTTTGTGGTTCCATTCGAATTTGAGGATAGCTTGTTCTAATTTTGAGAAGAATGTTGGTTCAATTTTGATTGGGATTGCATTGAATGTGTAGATTGCTTTGGGTAGTAATGATGTTTCCACAATGTATATTCTTCTGATCCATAAGCATGGAATGTTTTTCTATTTCTTTGTGTCTTCTTCAATCTCTTTCATAAGTTTCCTATAGTTTTCATCATATAGGTCTTTTACATCCTTCGTTAGGTTTACTCCTAGGTATTTTATGGTTTTTCGTGCAATCGTGAATGGAATCAGTTTCTTGATTTCTCTTTCTTCTTCTTCATTATTGGTGTATAAAAATGCAGCCGATTACTGTACATTGATTTTGTTCCCTGCAACTTTACTGAATACATTGATCAGTTCTTGAAGGCTTCTGGTGGAGACAATTGGGTTTTCCATGTAGAGTATCATGTCATCTGCAAAAAAAAAAAAAAAAAAAAAAAAAAAAAAAAAAAAAAAAAAAAAAAAAAAAAAAAAAAAAAAAAAAAAAAAAAAAAAAAAAAAAAAACAGTCGAGCAGATCAATAAAACCAAGAGTTGATTCTTTGAAAAAATAAAAAAAATTGATAAGCCTCTAGCCAGGCTCCTCAGAAAGAAAAGAGAGAGCACTCAGATAGACAAAATCATGAACGAAGAAGGATCTATTACAACCAATCCCTTAGAAATACAAGCAATCATCAGAGATTACTATGAAAAACGATATGCCAACAAACTAGACAACCTAGAGGAAATGGACAAATTCCTAAATGTACATGCACTACCAAAATTCAACGGGGAAGAGATAGAAAGCATGAATAGACCGAAAACCAGTGAAGAAATCGAATCCGATATCAAAAATCTCCCAATGAATAAGAGTCAAGGGCCAGATGATTTCCCAAGGAATTCTATCAGAGCTAATACCCATTCTTCTCAACTAGTCCAAAAAATAGAAATAGAAAAAAAACTTCCAAACTCATTCTACAAATCCAGGATCACCTTGATACCCAAACCAGACAGAGACCCACCAAAAAAAAAGAGAACTACAGACTAATATCCTTAATGAATACAGATGCAAAAATACTCAACAAGATACTGGCAAATCGAATTCAAGAGTGTATAAAAAACATTACCCATCATGATCAAGTGGGATTCATTCCTGGGTTACAGGGCTGGTTCAATATTCGCAAATTCATCAATGTGATACGTCACATTAACAAAAGAAAAGATAAAAACCATACGATCCTGTCAATAGATGCAGAAAAAGCACTTGACAAAATACAGCACGCTTTCTTAATAAAAACCCATGCGAAAGTCGGAATAGAAGGAACCTACCTAAACATTATAAAAGCAGTTTTTGAAAACCCCACAGCTAATATCATCCTGAATGGGGAAAAACTTTCCCCCTGAGATCAGGATCACGAAAGGGGTGTCCACTCTCATCACTGTTGTTTAACATAGTGCTAGAAATCCTAGCATCAGCAACCAGACAACAAAAGGAAATAAAAGGTATCAGAATTGGCAAAGAAGTCAAACTTTCCCTTTTGTAGGACATTTTTAAACAGAGGCGAAAACCATTATAATTTTAAAAATCTGTTGGTGTCCAGAGGACATCTAAAATACACCCATAAAGAACATTGTATAGGAATGTCTGACCTGCAGCGCCTGAATATAGAGCCTAGAAGGTAGGTGAAAAGTGGGCCTTACTGCCAGTCTCAGGTGCTTTAGTTAAGTTCATTTTCTAGCTTTCAGCATTTATATGAACAACCTGTATAATTTGAACATGAAGATTGGGCCAGAGTGCTCCCTGTAAACTTTTTAGGACAGGGAAGTAGTAACAGGTAAATGAGGCCCAAATTTAAGAAAGTGAGGCCGTCCTGCTGTAACACCTGGGAGTGAGGAGCAGGGGCCACTGCCTTGGAATAGCCTCCTGTGTGCCCTCCTCCCCTGCCCCGCCCCCCCACAGGCAGGCTGGAGTGGCTGGATGCAGAGGTGAGGCTGGGGTGTCCATGGCTGTGGGCCTCTTGCAGGTGAGGCTGCCAGGCTTGTGAAGAGCTGGTGGGCAGGGCTGGGAGGGAGGGTGAGGGGAAGCACCAGGGAACTCTAGGAATCTGAATGCTAACCAGTCCCTCCTACCAGGTGGTCAGAGCAGTGTGTTTGCATAAGTAGGAGGCAGGACATGTGCTATTTCCCTGTTCCTTTGATTTAACTTTATCCTTTAAGTATTTACCCAGGGATGGGGGCCTCTGTTTGCATTCCTGCCAAAGGCTCACATGGTAACTGAGCCTGGACAACCCCACCCAAGGTCTATCATATCTCAAAGATGACCTTCTACCTGGTCTCTCCAGGCAGTCAGAGAAATTCCCAAAGTGAGTCAGATCTGGCTCCCACCTGCTGAACACACCTGGACCAAACCCAATCTCCTGATCCAGGTTTGTAAGGCCACTTACCTCTCTGATCAGATCCCCTCAGGCACATTCTCCCCCAGACCATCAGGCTCAGACCCTGGTGCCAAATGCATCCCCCTTTTTTTTGGTTTGTTTCCTGTGACACACCCAGCTCTCTCCTGCCCCAGGCCCTTTGCACTCACTATTTCCTCAGCCCCTCCTCTGTTACTGCCTCCCTTTTTTGTCCCTCTTGTATTGGTTTATTATTTTTTTGAAGTTATAATAGTATTGGTTTAAATGTCATGGCCAGAGAGGGGTCCCCTGAGCAGTCAGTGGAACGTAGCCCCCACCCCCTTTCTCTCATTTCACCCTGTTTGAATTCCTGCACTTACACCAGGCCAGCAGTCCTTTCTGTAATAGACCAGCTGTTTTCTCTCGACACAGCCACGTGTCCCTATACCAGTCAGAGACCAGAGGAAATAACAGGGGTGATTGTGTTCCAATAAAAGATTATTTACAAAGACATGTAGTGGCTCCTAGGCTGTTGTTTGCAAACCACTGACTGGCATTTTTCTTATTTGTCTACAGGCTGAGTCTTGCCACTTGTGCACTGTGGTCTCCTGTGCCTAGAATAGGTGTTGGCATATCTAGACACTGTGAATATCTTTTAAGTGACTGTGATTTGGTAACTGCATTGCTCTTTGGAGCCCCGGTGAATCTTGGGTTCTACATTCCGTCTCCCAGAACATTTCTCCCTGACAATGTAGCTTCATTTCTTCCTTGCAAAAATGACTGAACTTCAGCATATTGACTGGGAAGCACTGTCAGAACCCGGGAACACCGGATAGGAGAATGGGGACGTGGCAAGGCTCTCTGCACAAGGCAGGATGCATTTAGACCCAGCAGGGAAGGAGCTGCAACTCTCAACTCTGCAAATGCAGTTTATTTGTGGTGACTTTTTAATTGTGGGCTAACTCCCAACTTTGTCCTCTTTCCAGTATGTTCCTGGGCACCTCCCTTCACTGTGTTGTTTTAGTGTTAGACAATAACTACTTTAATATCAGTTTATGAAATATCTGATTAGAAGACAATCTAAGATGTGGTATATATATATATGTAATGGAGTATTACATGGCAATGAGAAAGAATGAAATCTGGCCATTTGTAGCAAAGAGGATGGACCTCGAGGGTGTCATGCTAAGCGAAATAAGTCAGGCGGAGCAGGACAGGTACCATATGTTTGCACTCATAGGTCTTGCAGGAGAACAGGAGAAACCTAATGGAGGACCATGGGAGGGGGGGGAGGGAGAAAGAGAGTTGGGGAGAGAGGGACGCAAAACCTGAGAGACTATTGAATACTGAAATGGAGGGGGAGGGATAAGGGAGGTGGTGGTATTGGAAGATGGCACTTGTGGGGAAGATCCCTGGGTGTTATATGGAAACCAATTTGACATAAACTATTAAAAATTTTTAATTAAAAAAAAACAAGACAATCAAATTAAATAAAAATAAGCCATTTCCTCAAACCCCTGAAACTAGGATGCTCCAGTCAGATCAGAAGGGGACGTGCAGTGATATTAAAAGAAAGGTGCATACGTGACATCTACCTGCACACACTCCCTACCATTTAACAAGCTCTCCTTCACTTCCTAGGGAGGCAGAATTGGTCTGACTAAGCAACAGCACAGTTCTTGAACGGGTCTGGGCAGCTGCACTGGCCTGTTCAGTATTGGGGGGTGGGTAGGTGGCGGGGAATGCACAGAGCAGAGTCAGAGGGGCTGCTCCTTTTGTAAGAAGGTGGTTCCCACAACCCAAGCTGTGGCTGTGGGGCTCCTGAGCCTCCAGAGCAGGGGTGGGCTGCTTCACCAGCTCGCTGGGGGCGAACAAGCCTTGATTTGCAGTGCTGGCTCCTTCCTGGCTTGTAAATACTGCCACCAGGGCTGATTTCAAGCCCGCAGTGTGAGGGCACTGAACGTGCAGGTGGGAAGAGACACACGTGGTGGGCTCTGTGGGAGGAACCAGAGGCTCCAGTACACAGCTGCTCCTGAATCACTTGGTGGTGAACTGGGTAACAGGAAACCTCGCCCAGCTCAGGCCAGTCCTGGCTTTTCCTTCCCCCAAGAACTCTGTCCTGGGCCACCCTTACCTCTATCCTGTCCAGACCCACTGGATGCAAGGTGTCTCATCTCCCCAAGGTCAGACTTCTGAGCTAAGGACCCAGGCCAGCTGAGTAGCTGTCGCTGGCCACACTGTGGGGCTGAAGTAGGAAGGGAATACCCAGGGTAGAGGAGGAGCAAATGTCTAGGAGCAACCCTTCAGGAGCTGCTGCCTGCTGTCCCCAGAGAGGAAGGAGCACATGGGAGGAAGTGTCTCCTGTTGTGTGTAAAGGTGGCTTCTCTACCAGGCCTGTCATGTTTCACCACTAGGGGTCAGCAGTTAGCAAAAATGTTTTCAAAGTATGATTTTATTGTTTCCTGTGAATTTTTTATGACTGTATACAAAGTCTATTCTAATCTCTTATTATCACAATGCAAATTCAGTGAGCTATAAAAATACCTGATATTTAGCAATCTGCTCTGCTCTTGGCAACCATGAGCCCATGGAGCCCTAGACAAGTCTGTTCCTAACAATGGTAGTTCCGAACACAGGTTTCACTGCACAGGGACTGGACAAACTCATCGTTTCAAACCCCAATAGATTTTGTCAGACTTGGACTAACGTTCTGCAAAGAAATGCACTGAAATATGGGATATGTTGGCATTGAGAATTGATTCATTTTGTTTTCTTTCTTACCTTTCTGTTTGACAAGTGTCCCATTTTTATAATCAGAGAAACAGGTACATTTAAGACCACGTGTTCCAGATTTTCTCCTTCCCCTTGGATATTCTCTTTGTCCATGCCCTCAGTCTCTGATTGTGGACAGGCAGCAGGAGCTTCTGCCTGCTGCAACTATTTCCACCATGAGCTCTGAGCTAGCAGGAGTGGGGCAAGGTGTGTATCTTACCTGCAAATGCTTACATGCCATGTAGACTGCTGTAAGGTGCCTAGAGGAGGGGCCATGGGCCCACAATTCACCTGCACTCAACCCAACCCCTGTGTGCTGGGGCAGGATCTCCTCCTGTCCAGGTGATCCTTGGCACCAAGACTGACCTTCCTAGTAACACCATTTGGCACAGTCTGTATTGGATTTGTGCCCAGACTGCTTGGGTTCCTCTGAGCTCACTGAGCCTCCACTATGCAAATCATGGGTCATAGACTTTAGAACAGTTGACATTTGCAACAGGAATGCACACAACTCAGGGTGGAGGAGAGCGGAGTGTGGAGAAGGAGTTCCCAGCCAGGACTGAGAAACCAAAATCTGAGCACACATGGCTGATGCAGCCAAAATGTCCTAACCTATTAGACAGACTCTGGCATGTTCTTTTCATGTGTGTTAACCTTAATCCTTGTTAGTATCTGAGTAGAACTGGAAGTGAAGGTGAATCCACTGGAATCCTAGGATGAGCCTAAGGAGGGAGTATAAACTTCAGTTCCCCAGAATGCATCAACCCCCTGCCACTCCCTTCCATTTACTGTGAACTAACTAGCCTTTTTCATGTATGTAACTCAGACTTGAGGGATAATTACTCTCCAAACTATTGAAAAATATCATATTTGTTTATTCTTCTTAAAACAAAGGTGATTTAGAGCCACCATGCAAAATCTAGTCCCTTATTCATGGAGCTTTTCCTTCTCCCCATGGTTTTGCAAGAGTCTTGTAAGTTTAAAAACAATCTCTGTCTGCAGCCCTGGGTCATGTCAGGACACATAACCTGCTCCTCTCCGTGCCACAGGCTGTGCCCAGGAATCTTCCAGAGCACACCCTCTCTAGGCCAGCCTCGCATGAGTGCAAGCAGGCTACACACCGCAGTCTTTGAGAAATCCCTGACCCTCTCCCCTGCTGGGAAGACCCATCTCCCCTCTTGTCCCATTCCACTAAGCAATGGACTCTTCATTCCTTGATGACAGGCACCTTTCAGGAGGTATTCTGTCTCCTTGCGATTAGAAAATCTTTTGATTTTGTTTGTTTGTTTGTTTGTTGTTTTGTCTTCAAAGCTTAGCTTTCAGGACCCTTGTGAACTCAGGAATTCTCACTGGAATGTCAACAGTTGAACAGTGACTCTTTTTCCTCTTTGCGTTCCTGCTGTTGAAATCCTCATTGTCCATGAAACAAGAATATATCTGGCTGTAGAGGAGACCCGTCCATAGAAAGGGAACACAAACAGGAAAACAACACTGACATTTCACAGTATCACTGCCCTGCATCGCACATGACACAGGTCTACAGGTGTTTACAGGGCCCCTCTCAGCATCTGATACAGTCTCCCCTCAGATCTGACAACTGCACCCTAGGACCTGCTCTAGACGAAATAACTCAGGAATAGGGGGTCCTTTGCTAGGAGAAGAGAGTGGTAGTTCCTTGGGGGGAGAAGGGAGGGTTTTCCCATGAGTCAGTGCATAGTCACAAACACAGAAGGCACTTTCCAGAAATGTTGAATGGACACAGTGGCAGAGGGTTAGCGACTATGCCTGGGGTAATGATGTGGGGCCCCAGGGAGAAGTGTGGTCCTTGGTTGCTGTCCCCAGGACTGCAGCATAAAGCATTGGCTATTGTCTGCAATACTCTTTAATGATCTATACTACTTGCCATCCTTCAATCCTGGGTCTGGTACAGTCTTGTGTGCTGCCTTATGTGGAGTTACAGCTCCTGAGATCAATCCCTGCCCCCCTACTCACCAGCTGAGGAAGCTGCCAAGCTTCAGTTCATGTATCTGTTCAATAGAATAAGAGTTATTAAGGTGAACAAAGGCCATTATCCAATGGAGAGTGTGTTTGTTTTTGGTTTTTTGGGGGGATTTTTTTGTTTGTTTTTTTACTATATACTGTTGTCCACGGGCTTCAAGAGGCTACAAGAAAGTAGACTGGGATTTGAGATGCATGTTTTTTTCCATTTTGCTTATCTGTACTTTCTAAAGTCTTCCTAATGATTGCTTATTTGTCTTTTAAGGAAAGAAAGAAAGAAAGAAAGAAAGAAAGAAAGAAAGAAAGAAAGAAAGAAAGAAAGAAAGAAAGAAAGAAAGAAAGAAAAGGAAAGGAAAGGAAAGGAAAGGAAAGGAAAGGAAAGGAAAGGAAAGGAAAGGAAAGGAAAGGAAAGGAAAGGAAAGGAAAAAAGTAATGAAGAAACTGCTGGGAGGTAAATGGCCAAGGTCCCTCTGAGACTCCTTCAAAAGAGCCACTGCTAACTTACTTATGAAGGCTCTAATGGGATGAGACAAGTCAGAGCTACCTTGCAATACTGTCCCCTCCACAGGGGCAAGACAAGGAATGTGTGACATTGCTCAAGAGCCAGGTGACTGGTTTGGTTGATTGTTCTACTTGGTAATGAATCATTCATATACTCTACTTTTACAGTAAATCACTGTATTTCCATTAGATTATGGATACATCCAAGACATAGAGAGTGAAATTTTAAGGTAATCCTTCACTCAATCTTCTGGCAAGTCCAATTTTCCCAGACCACTTGTGGACCAACTCTACTAGAAGCCTGTGAAGTCATTTTCACTTGGTTTTTATTTTTCTGACAACGTGCATGAAAAAAGGGGAAAGAACACCAGTTTCCCAGATGGATCACTGATGAGCAAAGTTCAGCAAGGCAAAGCCCGGACTCAGCCTTGCATTTTGCCCAAAAATCTGCTCACAGGTAACCTATTTCA
This sequence comes from Helogale parvula, assembly GCA_004023845.1. NCBI lineage: Eukaryota > Metazoa > Chordata > Mammalia > Carnivora > Herpestidae > Helogale > Helogale parvula. The sequence continues at coordinate 8,410 of PJEM01012224.1, read as the reverse complement.
GTGTGTCATGCACACTGGGACTCAACAAGCAGAGAAATGCAAGACAGACAGCTATGATGATGGAAGCCATTTGATTGAGAGACTCCAAGGGCACCTTAGTCCTTCACTGTCCATCTAATCTGGAGTATAGAGCACACCTGAGGAATGTGGATCTATTACAACAGATCCCTCAGAAATACAAGCAGTCATCACAGATTACTATGAAAAATTGTGTGCCAACAAACTGGACAATCTAGAAGAAATGGACAAATTTCTAAACACACATGCACTACCAAAATTCAAACGGGAAGAGATAGAAAATCTGAACAGACCCATAACCAGTGAAGAAATCGAATCAGTTATCAAAAATCTCCCAACGAATAAAAGCTCAGGGCCAGATGGATTCCCAGGGGAATTCTATCAGACATTTAAAGCAGAGTTAACGCCGATCCTTCTCAAGCTATTCCAAAAAGTAGAAATGGAAGGAAGACTACCGGACTCTTTCTATGAAACACATATAACTCTGATTCCTAAGCCAGGCAGAGACCCAACAAAAAAAGAGAACCACAGGCCAATATCCTTAATGAATACGGATGCAAAAATGCTCAGGAAGATACTAGCAAATCGAATTCAACAGCATATAAAAAGTATCCATTATGATCAAGTGGGATTTATTCCTGGGTTACAAGGCTGATTCAATATTTGCAAATTCATTAAGGAACGGCCATTTTAAAGACAGAACAGAAAGGTGGCCATATACAAGACAGGAAGGAATCTCTCACCAGAAACTCAATCAACCATCACCTTGATGTTGAACTTCCAGCCTCCAGAACTGAGAGAAATAAATGTCTGTTCTTTAAGCTGCCCCGTCTATGGTATTTGTTTCGGCAGTGGAACAGACAAAGACAGGACCTACCCCTACAGTGGTCTATTGCACTGATGACATTCTGCTGATTGGAAATTTTTTATTTGAGAGGGTGAGAAATAAATCAGATAACAATTCTAGGATATTCTATTTCTGTGAAATTTCTAGGTGCCCAAAGGTGTGGACTGGTGGAAGGATCTCTTCTAAGGAGAAGAATATGTTATAGCATCCATCCTCCCTGCCAACCAAAAAAGAGGTACAAGGTTTCCTTTGGGTTTTGGCATCTTTGATTTTGAAAACAACCTATTACTCCTGTGGATGTCATGTCCTGTCTATTTACTGAGTAACCAAACATACTGCTGGTTTTGAGTGAGGCTCGGAAATAAGAGAAAGCTCTGTAACAGTTATAATAGCTATGTGTCCGTTCTGCCATTTGGGTCACATTCAATGGTGCTTAAAGTCAGTGGCAGATAAGAGTATTGTTTGGAGTCTTTAGCAGGCCCCTGTAGGTGAATCACCTCACAGACACTGAAGATTTTGAAATCAAACCATATTCTCCTTTTGAGAATGAAGTCTTGGCCTGTTCTGGAACCTTAGTAGAGACTGAATATTTAACCACAGGTCATCACTTTACAGTGCGACCTGGGCTGCCCATCATGCATGAATGTTATCTGATGAACAAAGCCATAAAGTTGGACATGGACATCAACACCCTTTCATCCGATGGAAGTGGTATATGTACAATTAGGCCCAAATGGGCCCTGAAGGCATGAGAAATTTGGGGAGCAGCTGTGTGAACAAACCTTTCTTAATGGGTGAAGGTGTGAAGATATTTGTGTTTGTGTGATTGGTCACTAAAGGTGAACTCATCAGAGGAAAATTTTAATAAACAAGTGGGTAGGGTCACCCTTTCTGTGAAATAATAGTCTCAGTCCTTTCCATAGCAACCTCAGCCATCACTGATTAGAATCATGAACCAAGTGGCCATACTGGCTGTGGTGGAGATTTTGCATGGACTCAGCAACATAGATTTCTTTCACAAGGACAAACTTGCTATGGCCACTGATGAGTGCCAAATCTTCTGGCAGCAAAAACTGACACTGAGTCTTTGATAAGACACCATTCTCCTGGGTGATCAGCCAGCTACCTGGTGGCAGGTTGATTATGTTGGAGCATTTCCATCATGGAAGAGACAGCATTTGTTCTTCCTGGAAAAGACAGTCTGGATACAGATTTGCCTTCCCCACATGCAATGCTTTTGCCACAACTACCATCCATTCAGTGCAATTTTGGCATCCTACACAGGCATTGAAGTGCAACAATGGCCCCCTGCTCATGGAATTCACTGGTCTTATCATGTTCCCTAACATCCAAAACAGCCGGCTTGATAGAATGTTGGGATGGCCTGTTGAAGACCTAGCAGCACCAGCTGCATGGCAATACCTTGCAGGACTGAGACAAGGCTCTCTAGCAGGCTGCATGTGGTTAGAATCAGCATTTAAGATGGTGCTATTTTTCCAATAGCCAGACTTCCAAGGTCCGGGAATCAAGGGGTAGATATGGGAGTGGCAGCTCTCACTATTACCCCTAGTGATTCACTAGTAAAACTCATGCTTCCTGTTCTTACCACCTTATTCTCTTCTGCCCTAGATGCCCTAATTCCAGAGGGAGAAATGCTTCCACCTGAATATACACAATGATTCCGTTGAACTGGAAGTTAAGACTACTGCTTAGCCACTTAGGTTCCTGACACCTTTGAGTCAACAGGCAAAGGAGGAAGCTATGGTACTGCCTGAGGTGGATAATCCTCACTACAAAGGAGAAATTGAACTGCTACTCCACAATGGAAGTAAGGGAGAGTATGTCTGGAATACAAGAGATACCTTAGTGTCCCTTGTGATGAAGGTCAATAGAAAATTACAGCAACCCAATGCAGCAGGCTAGTTATGGAGTAAAACCCTTCCAGGATGAAGGTTGGGGCCCTGCACCAGGTAAAGAATCATGACCAGCTGAGGTGCTTGCTGAGGGCCAAAGGAATGCATAATGGTCCATCTCCAGTATCGGGGAAAGGGACAGAGCCTATGTAGTTATAAAGACTAGATATGGAGTACCTTGTGGCCCCCACTTCCAGAATGAGGGTTGTCATTGCCATGAACATTTCCTTTCTATTTTGTCATGAATACATATGTATATTTATGTGCATAAAATATCTTTGTCTTTTTCCCTTTCTTATTCCTTTATCAGGGGACATAAGATGTGCTGATTTTGTGTCATAGTATTTAGGTATTGTTGATTTTACGTCACAGTATTTTAGTTGTGTGGTACCAAGAACAAGAGTAAATACCACACAAGAACCTTATTTCCTCTGTGGGGAAAGGCATTAGTGCATTTTTTATTGCATTAGCTTAGTTGGATCATTTTAGGAAGAATTATGACCTTGTCATTGCCTTTATCTGGAGACGAAGTATGGTTTGAGATGTGTGAGTATTCCAAGTGGACAAGGACTTGAATTGTAATCGTTAAATTTATGTCTCAACTTGACTAGGTCAGAAAATACTTGAACATCTGTTCAAGCATTCTCAAAGTGTTTGTGAGGGTGATTTGGAATGAGATTAACATTGGAATTTGTATCCTAAGTAAGGCAGATTGTCCTCCCTTCTCTAGAGGATTTTAGTTCTCAGGATTTGTCTACGTGGCATAGAATACCCAGGACAAATCTGGCCTCAACTCTCAGGACGCAGTGCTGTTTGGCCCTGACCTTGCTCACAGCATTTGCCAGCTTTCCATTTTTACCAGCTTTCCCTCAAACTCCAGGAAGCACTCCTGCCAAGGGCACATATTTGAGGTCAGAACCACATGACCTCAAAAACCTGATACTCAGCAGGGGTAGCAGATACTTATGACATTACAAACCTGTGGAGAAACTTGCTCTGGGGGCCATGTCACCCTGTGCTACCACCATTCCATCCTCTGGCGACCTGATGACACAGCTGATTGCCCCCAGTTCCCTCCTTCACTGTAGGATCCATTTCTAGTATCTTGGAAGGTGACAGAGCCTGTTTGACAGGCTCTTGGAGATGAGAGTCTCCATTGCTGCCTGTAGATGTGGAGTTATTACTGACAGTCTGACTTCTGGAGATATCACTGGGGAAGTAATAATAAAAAACCCTGGGTGGCTCAGTCAGTTAAGCATCCGGCTTCTGATCAGGTCATGATCTCACGGTTCGTGGGTTCAAGCCCCGCATCAGGCTCTGTGCTGACAGCTAGCTCAGAGCCTGGAGCCTGTCTTCAGATTCTTTGTCTCCCTCTCTCTCTGACCCTCCTCTGCTCATGCTCTCTCTCTCTCTCTCTCTCTCTCTCTCAAAAATAAATAAAAACATTAAAAAAATTATTTTAAAAAACCAAATAATCCAGTAAAAAAATGGGCAGAAGACATGAACAGACCCTTTTACAAAGAAGACATCTAGATGGCCAACAGACACATGAAAAAATCCTCAACATTACTCATCATCAGGGAAATACAAATCAAAACCAATTGAGATACCACCTCACACCCATCAGAGAGGCTAATATCAACAAGTCAAGAAACAGCAGAATCTGGCATGGATGTGGAGAAATGGGAACCCTCTTGAACTGTTGGTGAGAATGCAAACTGGTACAGCTACTCTGAAGAACAGTGTGGAGGTTCCTCAAAACATTAAAAATAGAATTACCCTATGACCCAGCAATAGCACTACTAGGTATTTAGCCAAAAGACACAGGAGTGCTGATTCATAGGTGTACATGTACCCCAATGTTTATAATTGCTTTCAACAATAGCCAAGTTATGGAAAGAGCCTAAATGTCCATCAACTGATGAATAGATCAAGAAGATGTGGTTTATATATACAATGGAATACTACTCAGCAATGAGAATAATTAAATCCTGCCGTTTGCATCAATGCAAATGGAATTGGAGGGTATTATGATAAGTGAAATAAGTCAGTCAGAGACAGACAGATAGCATATGTTTTCACTCATATATGGAACTTGAGAGACTTAACAGAAGACCAGGGGGAAAGGAAGAGGAAAAAGTAGTTTCAAACAGAGAGGGAGGAAAACCATAAGAGACTCTTAAATACAGAGAACAAACTGAAAGTTGATGGTAGGAGTATGGGGGAAAGGAGAAAATGGGAGATGTGCATTGAGGAGGGCACTTGTTTGGATGAGCACTGGGTGTTGCATGTAAGTGATGAACCACAAGAATCTATCCCCCAGAACCAAGAGCGCACTGCATACACTGTATGTTAGCCAACTTGACAATAAATTATACTAAAAAAAAAAGAATTGGTCTTCATTAAATGTGTATATATAATAAAAGATAAAACAGAAAAAATGGAATATTTGTTTTCTATTTAAATTGGTTTGTACATGGCTACCCATGGAAAAAACCTGAAGTGTCACACGATTCTATTTATATGATTATCCACTAGAGATTATTACAGACATTACTAAACGATTTCCAAATATTAAAGACAAAAACAAATGCTCTCATAAAGACCTGACTTCTACCATAAAGAACTCCTCATAATGATTTGAATCCATAAATTTTCAACTAATATATCCAGTGGTGCTAAGATGGGTGTGTGGGTTGGTGGAATTGTCATATACGGAGTGACTGTAAGTTGGTTTAGCTTTTTTGTAGGGTATTAGAAAATATCTACAAAACTTTTAATGGCCATATAATGGATGTAGTAACTTTCCAGAGACTCTAGAGAAATATCTTCATGAGTGTACAAAGATAATCATACAATACTTTTCGTAGGAAAATAACCCCAACAATTAGAAGACATGGAAGATAGCCCTCTATAGATATGTCCCTGTGGTAGAATTCCATACAGCCATGAAAAACTTCCACATAGATCTACATGTACTCACCTAAAAGGATGAACATGGCATATTTCGAGTGAAAATAAGTGATACATAAAATTTTATCTGATATACATAAGAAAAGAAATCATATAGTTTAATTTTTCTTTACTTAGGTAATAAGTGACATAGGAAGAAGCTTGAGACATTATAGAAAGTAGTTTGGTTTTCTAGGAATTTCTCTGTTACTCCAAATAAATACTTGGCATCCAGAATCACTTCAAATACCTTCTCCTCTACCATGTCTGGTGGAGAAGAGCATTTATCTTCACTCCTCAGGCAAAACAGTCCTCCTCTTTGGGCTTTAAAAAGAAAACCCAGAAGAGAAATGTTGTCTGTGCACCCAAGTCTACAGAGACATGGATCCATATGTGGAAATCAGAAATCAGCTCTTTGCCATGAACAAACGCTGTCTTAGTCTGTCCTGGCTGCTATGACAGGGTAACACAGACTGGGGGCTTGTACACAACAGAAGTTTATTTCTCACAGTTCTGGAGGCTGCAAGGCCAAGATCAAGGTACCAGCAAATTTAGAGTCTGCCAAAAGGCTATTTCCTCTTTATAGATGACCATCGTTTCACTGTCCTCACAGGGTAAAAAAAGGTATGGAACTCTCTGGGACTGTCTTTGTAAGGGCACGAATCCCAATCCTGTGGGCTCCAATCACCTCCCAAACATCCTATATCCTAGTACCATCACCTCGGGCATTAGGATGTCAATACATGAATTGGTGGGGGACATGAGCCTTCAGTCTACAGCAAACGCCCAGTGGTTCTCTGCTCTGTATCCATTCCAATGCCTATCAGCCACCACCGTCTTTCACTGAGTCGGTACGTGTGGAGAGCATTCCCAGAGTCAGTTCCAGTGCTTCATGTGCATGAGCCCAGCTTACCCCTCAGTCCTTCCTGACTCACAAAATAGGAAAACTGGAACCAAGAGAAGCTAGTGGAGCCCAAGGTCACACCCTGGGAAGCTGGCGGTCTACATCAGAATCTGGACACTGTCCTCATTTCACCTCTCTCACCTGCCTGGGAAAACAGCTGTGGGCTGTTCTCTTTATTATTTTTTACAACTGCATGCGACTATAATCATTTGTAAAGAAACAGTTTGAAGAAAAGAAAAAGCTTATCTCTGTGTTGTGAAGCTAAATGAGGGCTGCTGTGTTGATCAAAGGCTATTTTTTACCCACCAGCATCCATTTCCTCTTGTCTTGGTATGAGCAGTGTGCTTTCCTTTGTGGTTTCTTTCTTCCCCATTATATGCAGTCTTGTGGGGATGGCTACGTTAAGATGTGTTTCCCTCCCTTATACACAGGACGAAATATTGACAAGACAGTGTCCTCCAGGTTTTTCAATCAGGAAGCAGAACGATGCAAGAATGGAAGAAACAGTGTGAATTCTTTTATTATAGCAACTGAGCCCTGACAGCATCTTGTTACCTAATGCCCGATTTGCTCTGAATTCCAGTTGTTTCAGTCCTGACATCTGCTTCTTTAGCATTGCTATCAACTTTGTCAACATCCCAAAATCTCCTCCAAAATTCTATTTAAAAAAAAAATGAATCCGATGGTTTGGGTTGTCTGCCATTGCTCTTACAATACTTAGGCTGGCAATTACTCTAGTTTCATATCATGTCAGTTTTTTTATTCTTTGCATATAGACTAACAGAGTTTACTAACTCCGAATTTTCATCACTGGGAAGTGCAGCAAGTATTTAAAGACTCTCTCTCAGGCATAGGTCACTTTGAAATGAAATGCAGTGATATATTTAAGCCATGTAACAATGCCTCACATATCACAAGTTGTTGACAACTACTACAAAGGTGATGATGATGATGATGATGATGGTAATGATGGTTTTCTGGATTGTGGAATGCCTGAAGTGAAAGTTGCAAGTAACTTGTTCTTGTTGCTGATAAAGCGAAACAAAGTGGAATGATAATCTTAATAAGTAGCTATTGTACTTGTATTTTTCTAGTCATTTGAATGCAGATAATAATGATACTAACCAAGTTATAAGCATGTTTCTACTAAATAAGTTAAAATATTTCTGCATTTGCTTGAACATTAATTTATTCATGAAATTCTTTCTTCGTATATGGTGTGGAAGGAAAATTCACCTGCCTTGCATGAATTATCACAGATAAAAGTTGGAAAAAGAAACAGAAAAATAGGTAAACGTAAATGTGAATATTTCAGCTCCATGTATTCATTTTTAACAGACCAAAGTTAGAGCAATTTTATGCATGGATATACTTTGAAAATCAAAAAATAAAAGGCAAAATCTAAAGGAATCATAAGTCATCATTTGGCTCTGCTGCCCATATTGTTAGTGCAACATACAACCTTTCTTACTAATCAAGCCCCTGCTGACCCAGTCATTGAGACACTGGATTCAATGGTGTAGTAGACATGAACATGACTTCGAGGAACTCAGCCTAGCCAGGATTACCAAAAACTTATAAGCACTGTAACAAGCACCCTGATAACTTTGAAGTCTAGAAGCTGTGGGAACACAAAGAAGAAATTCATTTACTGCCTTTTTATAGGGGACTGGAGGGAAGAGCAAGATTCTACCAGACATTTGTGGAGCTAGAATGGAAAGAAAGAGTATTCCAGGGGGAAGGCATGGCTTGGCCAAGGTACTAAGGCACAAGAGA